>ML812611.1:5578-23032 GCA_009831015.1 Picea engelmannii
GAAATAGTGTGAAAATAAAAGTGTAATAAAATGGGTATTTATAAATATAATGATAAATCAAATAGGTATTTGTAAAAACAATCATAAATCAAAACCATGTCTACAATTTGGGTGTGCATAAATCAAATAAGTATTTGTAAAAATAACCATAAATCAAAACAATATGTACAATTTGGGTGTGCAAGATAAAATATTTACCTTTCTTAATTATTTATATGGATGTCGGTGGCCTCCCACCTATTCCAACTGGCTCATTTTGGTAGTTTTTTTATAGTTTTCGAGTCCTGAACTTTCGGGACCATTTTGAGGCTTTAATCAACTTTTTTAGGGCTTGCCACAGTCACACTATAAGTTTTAAATAAAGTGTGATGAAAACATGTGTAGTCCTCGAATAGAGCTTTCCAACGGGCTATTGTGCACCTAAAACAAAGATCATATGCAAAAGTTACAACCCCGGGAAGTTGATGTACTAACTTACCCCAACGGGGCCCACATGACTTTTGGCGCTTCATCTCCTAGGGTTAGGTTTTTGGATGTCTAGGGTTTTGGCATTCCTGTTTATTGTAAAAAGGCTTGGAGAGCCTCATTGTAACCATCTTCTTGCGAATGAGTGCAACTGTCACATTTCTTCTCAGAGATAAGCTACCACCATTCTAGCAAGCTTGTTTTCAGTCTGCATTTTACAGTTTCAGCATATTTCCTTATTGAATAGAAACCAGTTTTACTGTATCTCTATTATTGTTCCTCGTGTTTCTATGTTAAGAATAATAATAATCTGTATTCATTTCGTTCTACTCAGAAAATTCAAATCAGTGGTATTAGAGCGGTCTGATCCTTGTCATTCTCAATGCATGTCCCCGACGAGGTCAGGGTACAAAGAGTTGGGTCTCGAGCTTGTTGCTCTTTAGGACAAAAGCTCTTGCAAGCCCAAGTGACCTCTCATGGCGGGAAAAAAGAAAGACAACGGGACAAGAGATCCTGTCAAAATGTTGCTTGAGGAAGCCCTCACGCAACAAAGGAACGCGATTTGCGCAAATCCTTCGGCGACTACCAACAGGTGACACATCTTCCTCAATTGAAGGCACCGCCCCCTTCAAGGTACAAATCAACTTTGATATTCCTATATTTGAAGGTCAGATAGATGCAGATGATGTAGACAAATGGTTGAATCTGCTAAAAGGGTATTTTTCTATCCATAACTTTTTGAATAGAGAAAATATTAAGTTTGTGCTCCTCAAAGCCATTCCCGATGTTAAAGATTGGTGGGAGACTTTCTGTGAGCAAAAGGCAACAAAGGAACCCTCATTATTTACAATCGCGGTCACCTGGGAGTCCTTCAGGGATGCTATTAAGGAACAATACTACCATGTCGAAAGTTATGACAACCTGTATATAAAATGGACCACACTACGACAAGAAAGAGACCAAGAGACCAAGTAGTGCTAGAGTTCACAAATATCTTTCATACCTTGCGCACCAAGTTGGGTATCAAAGATTCTGAGCGACATCTGATGCTCAAGTATCGCGATGGTTTGCATAGATACATCCAGGCCGAAATGGAGTTTTTGGACATCTCGTCCTTGGGCGTGGTCTACCAATATGTCATCAAAATCGAGCAGAAGCTTAAACAAAAGATGCGTCAATTTGGGCCTGGGAACCCCTCACAAAAAAATCAAGGAAAGTGTATCCCCAACCCGCAGAACAAACGACAGAGAAAAGATGGACAGTCTCAAGACAACCAGTCTAAGCCGCAAGCAAAGAAGGACACCGTAAAGACGAAGAAAGATACTGGGAAGTGGTGTGACTTCCATAAGAGCCCCCGACATAACACTGTTGATTGTGGCTCAAAACAGTCACTGGTGGCTGAGGTGAAAGCTTTTGAATCAGATGCAGGTTCCAACTCTGAGTTAGAACCAAAAAGGAGGAGACAGATCATTGACACGAAACCTAGTGCCACCACTGCTACCAACAAGATCAAGCCCGATGAACCAGAGGAAGGCGAGTGCCTTTTTCATTCACATATGTGGGTGAAAGGCACCCCATTTCACTTCATCATTGATAGTGGTAGCCAGAAGAACCTCATCTCAACAGAGGTCTTCAAGTGGCTAGCCCTGCCGATAACACCGCACTCGCAACCCTACACCATTAGATGGCTTTGCCAATGAAATGATCTTCGCGTCAGCCAACAGTGCCACTTGTCATACGACATCAAACCCTTCAAAGATGAGGTATTGTGTGATGTTGCTCCTCTTGAAGTGTGTGATGTTCTTTTGGGCCAACCTTATTTATGGAAACGCCATGTTGTATATGAGTCTAGGCCTTGCAATGTTATTATTACTTTGGACAGAAAATTGTACAGGATACCCGAGGCAATCCCACCTAATGATATTTCCTTGATATCTGCCAAGCAATGTAGGAAGGTCATCTCTCAGACCATGAAGTTTGTCTTCTTCGTGATTCACTCTCAAAGTGAGCGAAAGATTGCAGCCACATCCAGGGCCTCTGCAGTCGACCTCTCCACGTAACAGAAGCAAGTGGATAAGGTAGTGGAAGAATACAAATATATCTTCTCCTCACCTACCAGGGTACCTATGCACTGTCAGGTCAAACATCCCATCGATCTGACCCCCAACGCACCGCTACCCAATGGGCCAGTATACCATTGCTCTCTGTTAAAGAATGAGGAGATCAAGCGACATATCTAAGAACTGCTCCACAAGGGGCACATCCATCCCAACTCATTGCCTTGTGGGAGCCCAATCGTGCCAATGTAGAAGAAAGACAAAACCTGATGAATCTGCATTGATTACCGAGCCCTAAATAAAATCATAGCTAAGGACTGATACCTGATTCCCCGAATCGACGATCTTCTTGATCAACTCAAGGGGCCCAAATACTTCAGTAAGATTGATCTAAAGTCTGGCTACCTAATCTGAAAATATCTTTTACACGACTATGGTTGAGTTATTAAGCATGTGTTGATTAACCAATTAAGAAGCTTAAAGAAAGAGGAAGAATGATAGAAGAAGCATAACAACCATATACACATATGCAGATCTGAAATAAATCATAAAAGCAACAAACCATAAACACCAATGTGATAACAGAGTTCGACAATCTCGCCTACATCTCCGAGCCTTTGTCTCAGTGGGCTTTGCTTATATTTGTTCGAAGCTTTACAAGTACATCATGATAGTGCCAAAAGGTTACAACAATGAGTTGGTCATGTTCTACCATATCTCATGAACCCATCAAAACTGACGACACCTAATAGCTTCCCTGCATGACAATGGCTTTAACTTAATAATACGGCAACATAAACCTATTATGAACCACCCTCATGGCCTCAAGAAGGCCTAGTTTGTATAGATTTGAAGTTGGTAACCATCTCCCAAATTCCTCCCAAGATCTGACCTCAAAAGGGCCCAATATCCCCCAATATTGGCCAAAAATCTCCAATAACAGACAACAAATCCATAAAAAATCACTATAATATAGTTGAAAAAACACTTTTGCATATATTATGGGCTAAGCCCCTCTGTCCCGAGCGCCTGCCCCCTTTGCATGGTCATATGAATCCATATGGCCAAACGCCAGCCCCCTAGGGACTGCGCACTGGCCCCCTCTTCTGCTAGCTCCTGGATTTTGAGCGCAACTAATGTGATCAGGGTCCAAACTCCGTGCTAACCACCCAACTTCCAACACCCAAACTGTAGCACCGAGTCATATGGGATATGTGTGCCAAGAACCGTGGGATACCTACCATATGGCGCGTGTGAATGGAGATTGGAGTATGGTTCTATTGGAGTGGTCGCATGGGATACATCGGGGTTGGGGCTAGGCCCCAACCCTTACTCCGCCAAAGTTAACATAACTCCAAACTTAAATAGTAACTTTGCCATATGGTCTATAAGAACCACCCGCGGGCAGCTCGGCTAGCCTGGCCCTGCCAAGGCTTTCGTGCACGCCGAGGTCTCCAGTTCAAACCTCACGGAGTCCAACCTTTGCATAAACCATTACACAGTAAAAGGGTGCCACGTGGCATCCCATATCTGGGCCATGTGGCACCATTCCACATGCCAATTTTTGCCACGTGTCAGACGCCCAATGTTCCACCTATCAACCCAATCACCTGCTGCGTGTCACCGTATGGATGTGCCAGTGTCGTCGTACGGACGTGCCACGTGTCGTCGTACAGACGAGCCACGTGTCGTCATACGGATGTGCCACGTGTCACCCTTGCAGTGGTGACATGTGTCACTTCTCGGTTGGTCCACTTGTCCTGTCCACGTCATCTCAATACGCCTAGTCAGCCTGCCACATGTCAGCTCCAGAAGCTGCCAACTATGCCTGCCACGTCAGCTGTGTGGTCATACGACCTGTACAGTCAGCTGCCATGTGGCACTTTATGGACTGTACAGTCAACATTTTTTTGCATGTTTGGAAAAACGAACATATCGCCATAACTTGAGAATACGACATATATTTTAGCTTGTTCAAGTTGCATTGGGTTTGTATCGACGAGGCCTACGCACACGTCCGTTTTGAAGAAATTCTGAGCACTTTGATTTTTAGGCCTTTTTGAGCCCCATCAAGCTCCTGGATCCAAATCTGGATCACACCTCCCCACTAAAGGACCTTTTGGTCCCCAAAAGGTTACACAAATGGACTTTGATTGATACATACTGATAAGGACAAAAACAAAGCACGATGTTGTACAAAAATGATGTTATAACAGGTCATCATTTAAACATGTGTGATTACATTAATGGAAGCAAAATACAATGAAGTTGTGACATCCACTTCTGGCAAAACCAAGTGGTTGGTTTCTTTCCTTCATGGTGTTCCTCTTACTTCCTTGGTAATC
Source organism: Picea engelmannii (assembly GCA_009831015.1). Lineage (NCBI taxonomy): Eukaryota > Viridiplantae > Streptophyta > Pinopsida > Pinales > Pinaceae > Picea > Picea engelmannii. The sequence goes on from ML812611.1 coordinate 10,446, forward strand.
CTTCTTCCTTCGTGAGTATTGGCGCAATCCTTTTGTCCTTCTTTGGATGAAGCTCCAGATTAAGCTTCCAATAATTAGCCTTTTGATGTCCACCCTTGTTGCAAAAAGTGCAACGAGTTTTTGGAATCCAAAATTGTTTTCCCTTCTCTTTATTCCATTGTGGAGTTGAGTCTTTATGTTGTGTTTCCTTCTTGGCTGACATAGATTTCCTACACACAGTTTGTCTCTTCCAACACTTGGTAACATAATGCTGGGGTGAATGACAAAAAGTACATGGATACATATTCCACAAGTTTCCGATTACATGATTATGTTCTTTATAATAAAAAAGAGAATTTGTAAAGCGATGACCATTATACCTTCCTTGCTAATCTTCACTTTGCTTTGGAGATGACTTGCATTCACTACCACAATCAAGGAGTGATACACCATCACCTTTCGTGAAGTGTTCCTGCAATGTCTTAAGCTGGCCATTTGAAGCATTACTTGCTTCCGAAGTTTTGGAACCCATCTTGGAGGATGCTCCAATCTCCACTTCGCCATATCCCAATCCTAAATATCGAGGCCTTTCCACAACCTCAATGGGATTAACGATACCTTGGCCCTCAATNTGGCCATTTGAAGCATTACTTGCTTCCGAAGTTTTGGAACCCATCTTGGAGGATGCTCCAATCTCCACTTCGCCATATCCCAATCCTAAATATCGAGGCCTTTCCACAACCTCAATGGGATTAACGATACCTTGGCCCTCAATTCCAAAGCCCTTTCCTTCATAACCCATCTTGGTTAACAATCTCAAACCTATACCTCTTGTATGTTTTTCAAATGCACCAAAACCATATTGACGGGAATAAGGAGAGTTTTATGAATGACCTTCACTGCATACCTCAAAGATGTTTTCTGAAACAGATGTAGAAGGGACTTCCTTCAATCCTTCTTTGACTTTGTTGTTCTTTGAAGCTTTCTCTTGAACCGATCTCTTTCGTTCCAAGCAGTCTTCATACAACACTTTCACCATCTCGGATATGGCAAGGAGAGTTTTTTGCATATCCTTCTCATCTTGCGAAAGTCCTCCTATAGATGCCATTTGCTCACTTGAGATGTGCTCTTCCCTGGTTAACATGAAAAACTCAAATTCTAAATGTCAACTAGTTCTGATACCACTTGATCCGAAAATATCTTTTACACGACTATGGTTGAGTTATTAAACATGTGTTGATTAACCAATTTGGAAGCTTAAAGAAAGAGGAAGAATGATAGAAGAAGCATAACAACCATATACACATATGCAGTTCTGAAATAAAGCATAAAAGCAACAAACCATAAACACCAATGTGATAACGGAGTTCGGCAATCTCGTCTACGTCTTCGGGCCTTTGTCTTAGTGGGCTTTGCTTATTTATGTTCGAAGCTTTACAAGTACATCATGATAGTGCCAAAAGGTTACAACAATGAGTTGGTCGTGTTTTACCATATCTCATGAACCCATCAAAATTGACGACACCCAAATCGGATGAACGAGGCTTCCAAAAATGGCCTGCAAAGGTGCGCTCCTCAATAGCTTCCCTGCATGACAATGGCTTTGGCTCAACAATCCGACAACATAACCCTGTTCTGAACCACCCTCATAGCCTCAAGAAGACTTGGTTTATATAGATCTAAAGTTGGTAACCATTTCCGAACTTCCTCCCAAGATTTGGCCTAAAAAAGGGCCCAATATCCCCCGATATTGGCCAAAAATCTCCAATAACAGACAAAAATCCATAAAAAAACACCATACTATAGTTGAAAAACCACTTTTGCATATATTATGGGCTAAGCCCCTCTGTCTCGGGCCTGCGCCCCCTCTGCATGGTCATATGAATCCATATGGCCAAGTGCCATCCCCCTAGGGGCTGCGCGTTGGCCCCCTCTTCTGCTAGCTCCTAGATTTTGGGCGCAACCAATGTGATCAGGGTCCAAACTCCACGCTAACCACCCAACTTCCAGCGCCCAAACCGTAGCACCGAGTCATATGGGATATGTGTGCCAAGAACTGTGGGCTACCTGCCATATGACGCGCGCAAACGGAGATTGGAGTATGGTCCTGTTGGAGCGGTCGCATGGGATACATCGAGGATGGGGCTAGGTCCCAACCCTTACTCCGCCAAAGTTAACATAACCCCAAACTTAAATAGTAACTTTTCCATATGGTTTATAAGAACCATCCGCGGGTGGCCCAACTAGCCCAGCCCTGCCAAGGCTTTCGCCCACATCGAGGTCTTTGGTTCAAACCTCATAGAGTCCAACCTTTTTCATAAACCATTAACCAGTAAAAGGGTGCCACATGGCACCATTCCACATGCCAATTTCTACCACGTGTCTGACGCCCAATGGTCCACTTGTCAACCCAATCACCTGCCGCGTGTCGCCGTATGGACGTGCCACGTGTCGCCGTATGGATGTGCCACATGTATCCATACAGATGAGCCACATGTCATCGTACGAACGTGCCACGTGTCACCCTTGCAGTGGTGACACATGTCACTTCCTGGTTGGTCCACCTGTCATATCCACATCAGCTTCATACGCCTATTCAGCCTACCATGTGTCACCTCCAGAAGCTTCCAACTGTGCCTGCCACGTCAGTTGTATGACCGTACGGTATGTACAATCAACTGCCACGTGGCACTGTATGGACTGTACAGTCAACATTTTTTTTACCTGTTTGGCAAAACGAACAGATCGCCTTAACTTAAGCATACAACATCCGTTTTAGCCCGTTCAAGTTGCGTTGGGTTCATATCAACGAGGCATACACACACGTCCGTTTTGAAGAGATTATGAGCACTTTTATTTTTAGGCCTTTTTTAGCCCCATCAAGCTCCTAGATTCAAATCTGGATCACTACCACCAGGTCCCAATAGAGCAGACAGATGTATGGAAGACCACCTTCAAGTCGAAAGATGATCTTTTTAAATGGCTGGTCATGCCCTTTGGTTTGACAAATTCCCCAACAAATTTCATAAAGACGATGGACGACATCCCACGACCTTTCACCAATGCTTTTGTAGTGGTGTATCTGGATGACATCCTCATCTACAACAAGACTTGGGTGGAACACTTGCAACATATTCAATAGGTTCTACACACCCTGCGACAACACAAGTTATATGCCAACTTGGAAAAATGCCCCTTTGACATGGACAGGGTCCAGTACCTAGGCTACATCGTTGATCAACATGGTGTGCATGTGGATGCAGTCAAGATCCAGGTCATCCGTGACTGGCCAACCCCAACCACATTCATGGAGCTTCAGAGCTTCTTAGGCCTTGCCAATTTCTATCACAGGTTCGTGTTGGGATTCTCCCATATTGCATGGGCCCTCAACTAAGTAACCAGGGGTGGTGGTAAGACAAAATTTGTGTGAGGCCTATCCCAACAACAAGCGTTTGATGATTTGAAGTAGTGCTTGTGCTCAACCCCAATACTTTCATTACCTGACTTGCAACAACCCTTTGAGATTGAGACAGATGCTTCAGACTATGCTGTGGGCAAAATTCTCACTCAGCACGACCACCCCGTGGCCTATCATAGTAAGACACTATCAGATGTCGTCCGTAAGTACCCTACTTACGATAAAGAAATGTACTCCATTGTGCAAGCTTGCCGCCAGTGGAGGCATTACATTATTGGGAAGGAGATAGTCATCCACACTGATCATAAGCCACTGCAGTTCGTGTAGACAGAAGACAAATTGCAGAATGACCGCCATCAGAAGTGGTCCACATACTTGCAACAATTCCACCTCGACATCAAGTATAAAACATGAAGCACCAATCGAGTCGTTGATTGCCTCAGCCGACCTTCAGTCACGACACTCGCCACGGTGCTAGACTCTTGCGGCCACGAGACCTCCGGATGGCCCCACCTCTATGAGACAGACCCTGACTTTGCCACCACCTACCAAATGTTGGGCGCAAACTCAGTTGTCACTAATTTCCATCTTCATGACAAGTTGTTGTGCCATCTGGGCCATCTCTGCGTTCCATCAAGCAAGCGAGCGAAATTGATTTGGGAAGCTCACTACAATTGGGTGGTAGGACACTTCAACATCGAAAAGACAGTGGCAGTGCTGCACCAACATTTCTACTGGCTGAAACTTCGACATGATGTCAGCAAGTATATCAGGTCCTGCACTGCCTCCGCTATTGCCAAACTGACCACTAAGAGACATGGCCTGTACACCCTCTGCTTACTCCTGACAGGCCATGGCAATCTGTTTTCAATGGACTACATGTCGGGCCTTCTGTCCACCAAGCGGGGAGATGACTGTGTTTTTGTGGTTGTTGATCACTTTTCTAAGATGGCGATTCTGACTGCCTGCAAGAAAAACATCAGAATGGAGGCCATTGCCAAGCTCTTCTATGAATGAGTGTGGGTACATTTTGGAATCCCAAAAACCATTGTCTCAGATTGGGACAGTTGGTTTCTCAACACATTTTGGTCGAGCCTCTGGTCACTGCTGGACACCAAGCTTACCAAATCCACTACCTTCCACCCCCAAACAGATGGCCAAACCGAGGTCGTCAATTAGATGATTGTGCATATCATGCGCATGTACAATTCCAAGCACCCCTGCACATGGGATGAGAGTCTTCCCCATGTTCAACATAACTACAACTGAGCCATACATAGCTCAATCGACCACAACCCTTTTTAGGTGGGGTTGGGATTCCAACCATTGGGTCCCATGGATGTTGCACTCCCCTTTGTGACCACCCCGACCGACTCATCACTTGCTCCAAATGAAGTTGACAAATCCACCCGGTTCATTGAGCGGATCCAACACATCTGCCAATAGGTTCGAAATATTTTACAGAAGTCCAATGCCAAGTACAAGTAGCGCCATGATCAACATCGGGTGCCACATACGTTTCAGGTGGGAAACAAAGTTTGGTTGCACTTGCAGAAAGAATGCCTTACAGGGCCCCATCGAAAGCTTTGCCCACTCCGTTATGGACCTTACACCATCACCAAGGCTGTGGGAGACAATGCTTTTGAACTCAACATTCCCCCTTTCCTTGGCCTGCACCCAATGTTCAACGTGGAGATCCTTCAACCATATTTCCCACCATTATTGGATACCTCAGAGATAGCAAAACAATTGACACCAACAAAGCTCAACCTCGACTGCATGCAACATGCATCCAATGATCAGATTGTGGAGACATAGGTCAATGGCACTCACCAGTAGAGGATCCAACTTTATCGAGTTGTCAAAGCAAGACAACTCCTGCACCTAGGCAAGTGGCTCACCCGGGGCCAAATTCATTAGAAATTTCCTCATCTGATGGGGGAACTCAACGCAATGGAGACTATTGATTCCTAAGGAGGGAGGACTGATCCAGATGGATGTCGATGGCCTCCCACCTATTCCAACTGACTCATTTTGACAGCTTTTTCAGTTTGACAGTTTTTTTCTAGTTTTCGGGTTTCGAACTTCTGGGGTCGTTTTGAGGCCCTAAACAACGTTTTTAGGGCTCGCCATAGTCCCACCATAATTTTTAGTTAGAGTGAGACAACAACATGTGTAGTCCTCAGATAGACCTTTCCAACGGGCTATCGTGCGCCTAAAATGAAGATCGTATGCAAAAGTTGCGACATTGGGAAGTTGATGTACTAACTTACCCCAATGGGGTCCACATGACTTTTGACGCTTCATCTTCTAGGGTTTTGACATTTCTGTTTATTGTAAGAAGGTTTGGAGAGCCTCATTGTAACCATATTCTTGTGAATGAGCACAACCGTCAAATCTATTTTCATAGATAAGCCGCCACCATTCTAGCAAGTTTGCTTTTAATATACATTTTACAGTTTCAACATATCTTTCTTATTGTTCCTTGTGTTTCTGTGTTAATCCTTGTGTTTCTGTGTTAAGAATAATAATAATCTATATTCATTTCGTTATGCTCATAGAATCTGGATCACTTAAACACCTTCCTTAAACTCAAATACACTAAGTAATTAACACTTTGCCCACTAAAACGGTTTACAGTGAGTAACACTCTCCGACTAAAACCGTTTAACCTTTTATCGAGGAAGAGTTTGGGTAACCCTTTATGAAATAGTGTGAGGATGGAGGCGCAATAAAATGGGGAATTAGAAAAACAGTCGTAGATCAAAATCATATCTGTAGTTTGGGTGTGAAAGACAGTGTTTGACGAGAGGGTTTGAAGGGGACAGGCCTTTGCATAAGATTGCGGTTGGAGTGAGCAGCGCACACAACTGTAGCACAGCACGACAATGGAGGAAAATTCATCCGGTGCAGCCTGTTCTCCAGCGGGTGCTGCGGACTCCAAGCACAAGGTGGTGGTCATACTGGGAGCCACGGGGGCGGGAAAGTCGCGTCTTGCCATTGATTTGGCTCAACACTTTCCGGCTGAGATTCTAAATGCCGACTCCATGCAGGTAGGTGATAAATAAGTGAAAATATTGATGGTCGTGAATCAACTCCGGCATGCTCTTTTTTTTTTCATTCATTGTTATTATATAAACTTCACAAGTGTTATTTTACAGGTATATGAAGGTCTGGATATCTTGACCAACAAAGTGCCAGCGGAGGAAAGAAAAGGTGAACCCAAAAACCTCCATGCTCTGTTTGATTTTCAGACGCATGGATATCTTGTTACATTGAAGGTCATTAGTTCAATGACCTCGGAGTCCACATTGTACTACTGTTCCGCACTCAGTTTGTCACCGACACATTCATCGGTGGTCTCGGGGTCTGAACAGTAGCTCGAAACAACAATATTGGTATTCCACTAGCTAATTTTGGGTCGAATCCTGTTAGTCAAATTTATCCACTTTCACATCAACAGTGCTGTTGCAAGGCAAGTCCCCAGGTTGATGTGTTTGTGGTCTTTCTCGGTTTGCACGTCAAGTAGATTGTTTTGGTTTGCAGTTAGTTTTCTTGTAAGCAGTTGTTTGCACTGGTATGCAGTGTTGGATTGAATAAGCTACTACATCAGAAACTACTCTATCCCTTTGGGCATATGCATTGTTGGAAGAGTATAATATTTGGGCAATATGGTACGACGCTAAGAAAGACTCTATACTGCTGCATAGGATCGAAGCTAATTCCATGTGTAATGGTGCTCTCCAGCTTAGTGTTCTATTCTAGCAATATACAATCAAATTACTTTACTCTGCACTACTGCTTATTCGTGGAGACAATGCCATATTTGGAGGTGGTCTCCGGTGCTGCATCTCCTCCATAAGCAAAACCATGCAGGCCCCACTGATTTGTTGGAGACCATTTCAGAAGCCCAAAGCCAATGGGAAGATGATACTGATGATCGTCAACTCAGTTTATGCAGTGCAGCATCTTATCCTACAAACAACACTGCCTAAAGTCCCATGCTATGTAAAAATTTCAAAAAATCTGCCCAATTTGAAATTTTTACCTCACTTCTATGAGACCTGGGATCTACTTCATTGAGTTTTCAGCCTTAGTGCTGAAACTAATTTCTTCAACAACCCTGCAAGAAACTTGGAGTCTGTCTAACACTACTTCTAGCCTAACTCAGGAATGTAGAGACTGCAAATACTTCAAGCATAGATCATTCAGAAACACGCAGGGCAAGATCTATCTCAATACACAGATCTGAAACTTAGTTCGATTACAACAGAAATATAACAGCAACAAGTCAGATACGAAAGTTTCATTAAGCATGCTAAAACAACATAGTATTCAGCCCTGCTGTCCTAATAAATCAATATACTAAAGCAACTATGAAACACATGGGAAAAATCAGATCTGCAATCACAAACTTAGGATAACAATGGGACACTTTATATTATCACAATAATGAAGATAAAGTACAATACCTCAGCTCATCCCAAGCTGGTACAACCAGTCTTTGTAGTGCATTTCAAGCAAGGAATTTTCAATGCATCCCAAACCCTAGCTAGGGCACCCACAATCATTGCAAACCCTAACCGACAATACAAAGGCCAAGTGAGGCATCCCCCCAAGCTCTACAAGCCAATCCTTAGAGATTTCAAACAAGCAACATCACACCAACTATCAAACCCTAAGCTCCCCTACTTGCATCACACAAGCTATTAAGGAGATTTACACACTTGCATCTCACTAGCTACACTCCCCTACTTGCATCACACAAGCTATCAAGGAGATTTACACACTATCATCTCACTAGCTACAATACTCAACATTTTCATCTCACAAGCCAAGGGACTCTAGTGCTAGCATCCCACAAACACTAATCCTTGTTACAAGAGTAATACATGATTTCCAAGATTCTCCAAATAGCTAGCATCACACCAATTATCAATATCTAAGATACAAACTTCAAAGTAGTTGTGTTTAATAGAGATACCCTTCTCCCTTTATATAGAATAAGGTGAGGGAGGCTACAATAAAACATGGACCAAGTCGATATGCTACCCTAGGCTAAGTCCACAAATAGAGCCCCAAATGGAGCGCTCCTCAAAGCAAGGTGTCCACATCTCACACCAGTGTTTGTCCAACCCAATGAGGTGCACCCTCCTAGCTAGGTGTCCACATGCCAAGCACTCCTCCATCAAGATGGTGTGCCCTCCTAGCTAGGTGTCCACATGTCAAGCACTCCTCCATTAAGATGGTGCACCCTCCTAACTAGGTGTTCACATGTCAAGCAGTGCTCCATTAAAATGGTGCACCCTTCAATCAATGACTTCTCCACTCAAGTGTTCGCCCTCAAACTGTGTATAAGTTGGTTGCATGCTTCTAGGACCAAGCGTCCAACCTCCAAGTGTCTAATGTCCTCCTCCAAGGTGGTTACTGTTGATTTTTCAATAAACTAGGTTTAAGCATGAAGTTCATTTCATCTTTAGCTTTTTACTTAAACCATAGACAATTTGCAGCAACCAAGATCACAAGAAGAGACACCATGCACAAGTACACAAGAAGTATCCTGGGAAACCGTTCTCAACAAGGGAAGAAAACCCAACCAATCCTTTGCTATATTCTTCAAGAGAAAGACCTCCACCACCATAAACAACTAGCACACAAAAGGGTGCTTCACAAACCCTAGAAGACTAGCGCCCAAGAGAGGTGCGCACTTTTCCCAAGAACAAGTGTTTGCTGAAATTTCCAAACTCATACTTGTGATATGATTCCTCAATGGGGAATTTACCTTTACTTATATTAGACTGAACCTGTAAACAATAATGTCTATTGACACAACAGGGCCGACCTCAATAACTCATAATATAATTAATAATTACCATATTAATTATCTTTCACTTTATGGTGGGGTCGACCTGTACCCTTTACATCACAAATAGGTTACAGGTAAGTTTGACTCTTGAACAATATAGCAAGGGATCTCTTACACCCACTAGTGCTTAGCCACTAGGGGCACATCCATCTGTGCTTAGCCACAAGGATGTCCACATCTCTATCTCACTGTGTCTCACAGGAGAACCACACTCACTAGAGAACCACACTCACTAGTGCTCAGCCATTAGGATCACGTTCACCTGTGCTCAACCACTAGGATCACGTTCACTTGTGCTCAGCCATAAGCACGCCCAACTCAACAGATCTTCTTTCTCACTGCATTACACAAGAGAATCATCTGGAGTACATCATCTCAACTCTCTGCTCAGAGGAGGCTAATACATTGTTTCATCATTGTCTCATAACGATGCACCCAACTCATGGGCTTTTTCACACTTTCACCTGTGCTCAGCCACAGGCACGTCCAACTCAACAGATCTTCTTTCTCATTGCGTTACACAGGAGAATCATCTGGAGTATCATCTCAACTCTCTGCACAGAGGTGGTCAACACAACGTTCCAATTCTGTCTCAGATAGGAACCACATACCCATCTCACGGGCATACCCAACTCATGGGCTCTCTCTCAGGTCGACTCAACCTGTCTGTGTCCTAGAGGATGTCTCACGTAGCTGTAATCATCAACACTCCTTCTCAGCTAGGGAGGCATTCTCCATCAGGCCAAGTCTTATACGGGAGTACTCGAACTTCGTCTTGGCTGTAGTCATCAACACTCCCTCTCAGCTAGAGAGGTATTCTTCACCAAGCCAGTTTCTCACGGAAGTACTTGAACTTCGTATTGGCAAGCAGTTTGGTGAAGATGTCTACAATCTGCTCATGTGTAGGAAGGTACTGCACTTGTACTGCTTTCCTCTGCATCATGTCTCTGAAAAACGATATTTTATCTCAACGTGTTTCGATCTATCATGAAACACAGTGTTCTCAAAGAGCTTCACACAACTCTGGTTATAATCATAGAATCCATCTCATGATCAAGTAAATCTGTCAGGAGCTTGTGAAGCCACACTGCTTCGCACACTCAATGCTATATACTCTGTTTCTGTGGTACTCAAGGCCACAGAGCTTTGTTTCCTGTTGCACCAAGAAACCATGGCAAACTTCAAGGTAAAAGTAAAACAACAACCGGATGTGCGCTTTCGGTCCATTGTACTTTCTGTCTATTTTGCATATCCCTACAAACTCAAGTCTACACTGGAGGTATATCTCAGGCCATATCCAACTGTGCCTCGTAGATATCTCAATACATGTTTCACTGCTGTCCAGTGAGTCTGTCTCGGCTGACTCATGCATTGGCTAAGTGCATTCATTGCATAACATATATCGAGTCTGGGTTTAACCAGATACATCCGTGATCCAATCAAGCTGTGGAACAATCTCGTCTGAATCATCATCATTCATTTTCTTCAAATCCATCATCATCAGTGTAGGCATGGATTTGCATTTAGTGATACTGAAATTCTTTAATATCTCCACTGTATATTTTCCTTGACTTAGGAAAAATATCATCAGTCTTCTGTCATACTTCTTGTCCCAAGAAGTAGTGCATTATAACCAGATCCTTTATCTCGAAATTAGAAGTCAAAGCTTTCTTGTATCCAACAACACGACTTCCTGAATAAGTCATCAAAATCAGGCTCTCGTCAACAATGTAGTAATATAGGTTTGGATCAACAACACCTTTGCTGAAACCCAAACTCATCAAGAGTCTATCCATCTAATGTAGTTTCCAACTCACGGATGGAAGTGTATTGGGCTTACTGGATCAAGTGTCTCATCATAGACAACTCCCTCTGTTTGTGGGAATCCTCTGGCCACAAATCTCGGTTTGTATTTCCCGACACTTCCATTAGCTGTATGCTTGATTTTATAGATCCACTTGGAGGTCACCATAGACTTCCCTTTTGGTTTCGAAACAATGTCTCATACATCATTCTTTAAGATATACTGGTATTCTTCTGTCATGGCACCTTGCCATCCCTGTTCACTTGTCGCTTCTCCATGACAGGGAGCCTCATAATCAATGAAGTGGCTCATGGCTGAAGGGTAGCTCGAAAATCTCTTTTGCTTTCTCGGGATGTCTCTTGAGTGATTTGTATGTTCCTCTGCTTTCTGCAAAGTTTTATCAAGCCTAGGCAGGCCTTTTATGCCCTACTGCAATATCTCTGGGCATATCAACTGGAGCAACTGGATCGACTGGAATAATGTCTGTCTCCCTCTGAATTGCTGAAAGGGGAGAAGGTATTGTCTCTTCCTTCTTTTCATTTTGTTTGACTCCCTCTGAGTCAAGTAACTTTCTCTGAAGTCTGAAAGATGGATGTCTTCTTTTACTTGTTTACTAGATCTTTTATGTCTTCAGGTGTTTTTCTTGACTAGCATAATAATCAATCAATAAGGTTTGGACTCCTGGATCTGCAGTCATGTTCGATTCTGTATTTGGTTTAGAGGAAGTAATTCTCCTCTCTCTTATCTTCATCCTTTTGAGGTGGGTCTGGATCAATGTCAGCGGTGGAAGCATATTGTCTTCCTTTCTTCTTGGTTGGACAATTTCTTGCATAGTGCCCATATTTGTCACATCTGAAGCACTGAATCTCTGAAACATCTCTTCTCTTATTATGACCCGAGGCTGTTGGAGACTTCTCATCTCTGAATGTTTGTCTGAAGTTTTTTTTGAATCTTCCTCCTTTCTTTGTATGAAGTGCAAGAGCATGGTTTTCATCAGGGGAGTCTTCCACTCCTCTATTTCTAAGTCTAAGTTCTTCTTGAGTACAGTTTGTACACAGACGATCAAAAGTTGGTAACTTTTCTCTTCCACTGATGCTTTGAAGAAAAGGTTTTGGAAGATTGTTGAGAGTAGATAAGACAAGTTCTCTGTCAGACATGATTTCTCCAATGGCACCTAGCTTTTCTTTGATCTCTRGTATCTTCATAAAGAAGGTAGCAACTGTATCACCTTTTGTCATTTTGGTACTTTGAAGCTGGCCCTTTAAGGTAAGGGCTCTGAGGGTGTTGTCACTTTTAAACATATCTTTCAGTGCTTCATACATTTCATAAGCTGTCTTCAGGTTGGTAATACGAGGTAGGAGACAATCTCTTACTGAGTAGATGATTATTTTCCTTGCCTTGACATCTTCTTCCCTTCTTATTTCTTTCTCTTCATTGGTAGCTGTTTCTGGTAAAGTATTTTGTATCACACTCAAAAGATCATCTTCTTCAAGGGTGACCTGAAGCCTTGACTTCCAGGA
>ML812611.1:24889-76823 GCA_009831015.1 Picea engelmannii
TTTTGTCATTTTGGTACTTTGAAGCTGGCCCTTTAAGGTAAGGGCTCTGAGGGTGTTGTCACTTTCAAACATATCTTTCAGTGCTTCATACATTTCATAAGCTGTCTTCAGGTTGGTAATACGAGGTAGGAGACGATCTCTTATTGAGTAGATGATTATTTTCCTTGCCTTAAAATCTTCTTCCCTTCTTATTTCTTTCTCTTCATCGGTAGCTGTTTCTGGTAAAGTATTTTGTATCACACTCAAAAGATCATCTTCTTCAAGGGTGACCTGAAGCCTTGACTTCCAGGAGCTGAAGTTGCTTGATCCATCAAACCTATCTTCTACTAAGGTCCTGTTCTTCATATTTTCGGATTTCTTCACAAACTCTCGCCAACTAGTCTTAGAAAACCTAATGGCTAGGCTAGGCTAGCACTTTTAGGTTTTGTTGGGCTTATGATTGCCAACAATAAGCCTTAAGAATGTCACAGGAATACTAGTGAGCTGAAAAGGCTCCTTCAATGAGCTACAGAAACCTTAAAGCCAAAAATCTGCAGAAAATTGCGAAACACTAGGGCCAAAATTTCAAAATGCTTGAAATTTCACTCTGAGAGTCTTTGGAGGTGCACTGGAGGAGGTCGTACTCTCCTATGCCAAAATTAGCCCCAACGTCCAAGTGTTAAGGGCTAGAACACCTCAGAAAGGAGGGTTGTATGAATTTTCTGGAAACGCTAGGAGGGTCGTATGGTTCTGCAGAATTGAGAGGATGACTGGTAGATGCTTGTGCAATGGGTTCTTCAAGACCTATGCTCTGATACCATGTTGATTTTTCAATAAACTAGGTTTAAGCATGAAGTTCATTTCATCTTTAGCTTTTTACTTAAACCATAGACAATTTGCAACAACCAAGATCACAAGAAGAGACACCATGCACAAGTACACAAGAAGTATCCTGGGAAACCCTTCTCAACAAGGGAAGAAAATCCAGCCAATCCTTTGCTATATTCTTCAAGAGAAAGACCTCCACCACCATAAACAACTAGCACACAAAAGGGTGCTTCACAAACCCTAGAAGACTAACGCCCAAGAGAGGTGCACACTTTTCCCAAGAACAAGTGTTTGTTGGAATTTCCAAACTCACACTTGTGATATGATTCATCAATGGGGAATTTACCTTTACTTATATTAGACTGAACCTGTCAACAATAGTGTCTATTGGCACAACATGGTAGACCTCAATAACTCATAATATAATTAATAATTACCATATTAATTGTCTTTTACATTAATTATCTTTCACTTTATGGTGGGGCTGACCTGTACCCTTTACATCACAAATAGGGTTACAGGTAAGTCTGACTCTTGAACAATATAGCAAGGGATCTCATACACCCACTAATGCTCAACCACTAGGGGCACATCCATCTGTGCTCAGCCATAGGGATGTCCACATCTCTATCTCACTACGTCTCACAGGAGAACCACACTCACTAGTGCTCAACCACTAGGATCACGTTCACCTGTGCTTAGCCACAGGCACATCCAACTCAACAAATCTTCTTTCTCACTACGTTACACAAGAGAATCATCTGGAGTACATCATCTCAACTCTCTGCTCAGAGGAGGCTAATACATCGTCTCATCTCTATCTCAGAACGATGCACCCAAATCATGGGCTTTTCCACACGTTCACCTGTGCTCAACCATAGGCACGTCCAACTCAACATATCTTCTTTCTCATTGCATTACACAGGAGAATCATCTGGAGTATCATTTCAACTCTCTGCACAGAGGAGGTCAGCACAATGTTCCAGTTCTGTCTCAGATAGGAACCACATACCCATCTCATGGGCACACCCAACTCATGGGCTCTCTCTCAAGTCGACTCAATCAGTCTGTGTCCTGGAACATGTCTCACGCAGTGGTAATCATCAACAGTTACTTCACACGTGCCAAGCACCCATCATCCTCAACAAGTGTGCCCTTGTAGAAGATGCCAAATATGCCATATGTGGCAATAACCACATCAAGAAGTGCGCCTCCCTAGCATTAAGTGCAAGGAAAGCATACATCCTATCTAAGCTCTCCAAATGTTAGTAAAAAATAAACAAAGGGTGCCATAGTAAAAGATCTATTCCCAACACTCTTTATGGAAGAAGTCCTCGAAGGTGTGGTTGGAAGAGAATTTATCCTTTTGTTGATGGTTATTCTAGATATAATCAAGTGTCAATTAGGGAGCAAGATCAAGACCTTACTATCTTTGCAATAGAATGTGCCTTGTATATATGTTTGAACCATCATCTAGTATACCTAAGATGTATGCATACAAGGCTGGAGAGATTGGCACCTCTTCAAAATGTGTCGGTTCTTTCAAACTTTTGGTAGGTTGTTAGGGCATATAGTTTCTAAGGATGGTTTGATGGTAGACCCAAAGAATATGAGGATCATAAGAGATTTAGCAAGGCCAACAAGTTCTTTTAAAGTCAAAGCATTTCTTGGTTATACTGGAGGTTATGATTCCATAGCAATGCCTTTGGAGTAGTTGCTTAAAATGGAAACTCCATTTGTATGGAGTGACGAGTGTCAAAATGTTTTGAGCTACTCAAGGACAATATCTTCCATGTAGCCTTATTGAGATTCCTTGATTGGAATAAGCCATTCCATGTGCATGTGGATGCTTTAGGTACTTCTATTGATACAGTTTGATCTCAATCGAGACAAAAGGCATTGATCATCTAATCATTGTTGCTAGCTAAAAGCTATCCCCAACTGAAAAGAATTATACAATGACAAAAAGAGAAGCTTTGGAGATGATTTATGTAATTCAAAAGTTCAGGCACTATTGCTTTCCGACTTCTTCTATTTTTATGTAGATGATCACACACTCAAGGATAGAGTTAATAAACCTATTTGTTTATGCAGGTTGAGTCAATGACTAATTTTGTTCCAAGAGCATGATTTTGAGTTCTTTGTAAAACTTGGGAAAACACAGGTTGGCCTTGGCCAATTTTCTAGGATAGACAACGGTGAAGAAGGAACAATGATGGATGATAATTTCCTTGATGTTGAGTTATTTCAATTGCAAAAGGTTTTAGGATATCTTGATGATGCCCATTATTTTTTGGAGAATGACAAAGCTCTAGCAGAGCTCTAACATATAGGAGTTTGGACATAAAGGCATTATAGCTGATGCTGATAGCATGAGTGATGTACAAGATTGACAAAGATGGAATCATGAGAAGGTGTGCTGCACCATCTCTCTCAAAAGTTGGTAAAATAAGCCCATTGGGGGCTTGTATGAGGCCATTTGTCTACTCCTTTGACACATGGAAAGCTCTTGTGTTTTGGAGTATCTTGACACACCATTTTCCATAATTGTTACGAGTGTTGCAATAAATATGAAATATGTTAGAAAGAAACAAAGAAGCATGTTAAGAAAAAATATAAGCTTCATACTATATTGCCCATGCAATTATTTGAACACTAGGGCCTAGATTTTGTTGGACCCCTTATTCTGGCTAAGAGAACTCAAGATAGATATATCTTGGTAGCCACAAATGTTTTTACTAAGCGTGTTGAAGCACATGCCTTGAGAGTAGACATGTCTATAGTGGTAGCAAAGTTCATATTTGATATCATCTTTTGTAGGTTTGGATGCCCAATTCAACTTATTTCAGATAGGGGAACCTAGTTCATAAGTAAAGTAGCGAGTGAGGTACATATAAAATTTAAATGTATCCACAAGAAGAGAACTACCTATAATCCAAGAACCAACGACCAAGTTGAGAGCACAAACACGACATCAGTAAGAGCTCTCGTAAAGGTCTGTGATGGCCATATGAGTGAGTGAATAGATAGACTTCATGCAATATCGTAAGCCTATAGAACAATGCTCAAGAGATTAATGAGATGCACACCCCTCTAATAAATGTATGGCCATAATGCTATAATGCCTATGGTTTTCTGGATGTTTTCACTTATAGTTGTAGAGGAAAGATGGTAGAAAGACCATTCCCTTAAGAATTGCTTGGAAGAGCTTGAGAAGGTAGATGATGATTGATTATGGGTCGAATTCTAGAGCAATGCTAAGACATGCATTAAGTCATAGCATGACAGATGCCTAGAGTGGTATCAATTCAAGCAAGGTGATTTGGTCTTCTTACATGATAGCAAAAGGACAATCTTGAGAAGCGAAAATATGGCTAGGTCGACCCTTATTAAATTGAGAAATTGTATGATAATGGTAGTGCAAACATTGTAACCATGGAAGGGTAACCCTTTTGTAGTTGGGTTAACACTTCTCCACTGTAGATTTGCAAAAGTTAAAAAGTGGGAGTTGCTTTGGGGCCATGAAGTCTCTATATAAAGCGATAGTTGATTGATTTGAATGATTAAGAAAATTCAAGTACAAGATGTGAAAAGATGGGGATTGGAAGCTATATAATTTCATAAAAGCAAAACTCAACACACAACTCATAATAAGGGTTGGATGATGTAACGACCTCTGCTCTTTAGCAAAGGTGGGGGGTATCATCTAAATCTTTGCACATATGCAAAGGATAAGGGGTTCAATGTGACCCACCAACTTGAAAACTAGGGAAAACTTGGTTATCTAAGATAAAATTTGTTGGCTTTTCTGCCCCTCGATTCCTTGCAAAGGAAAAAACCCACCTAACCAAGGCCCTCCTCTCCAGTGGCTACTCTCTCTCCCAAATCATCCAAGCGTTTTGCTCAGGCAACAAACCTAAACCAAATTTATCCTCCTCCTCCTCCTCGCCTTGTGCTCTCATCTCCCTTTCCTACATCCAAGGCACCACTGATCTGATCTCAAAACTCTTGGCTAAAAAGAATATCAAAACTTTTGTTCAAACCCTATAAAACCCTCAAACAACTATTTAGAACCGCTAAAGATAAATCCGACCCGATGCTGGGCTAAAGAGTTTACCAAATCCCACACTCACGTGGAAAATATTACATAGGTCAAATTGGTCGATCCTTTAAAGCTCGTCTTAAAGAGCATATAGTTGATACCACCCACAACCGAATCGCTAAATCTGCCATCACTAAACACTCTTTCAAATCCAAATACCTCATTTGCTTCAACCAAACTAAAATTCTAGCCTCAGCCCTGTTAAATTTGGTAGCATCGACAGTCATTCTCCAATGAGAGGCCATATGGGCAACCCTGAGGCTAGCCAGGGAGATTTGGAGAATCAACCAGTCTTGTGAGGTATTGACAAAAGTCAGAGGGAACGTACAACCTCTGTGAGTCAAACCAAAAGTCAGGATGATCGAGATGCTATATGATCTTGTGAGCCAAGATGTAAGTCTAATGCAAAAGTCAGGGGGAACGTACCTATGTGAGCATAGACAGTCTAGTGCAAAAGTCAGGGGGAACGTACAACCTTTGTGAGCCTAGTCAAGCCTTGTGAGCTATGAGCAAAAGTCAAGGCATCTAGCAAAAGTTAGGTTTAACGTAAAATTCCTATGAGCTAGAAACAAACAATCTTCCTTATATTGCAAATGATGTAAATGTATTGATCTAGTGCGTTGGCACGTGTAAAACTATCAACCATGAAGAAATTCGAATTGCCATGTATAAGAGTCAAGATGAATGAGTTGTTGAACTCAAGTTGTAAAAGGTCAAGTTGTAAAAGTCGAGTTGCATAAAGTTGCATAAGTTGCATAAGTTGCACATTGCATGCATGCATGTCATGTGCATGCTGAGTTAGTTCACATCCATGTCTAGTCAAGGTCAAGTTACATGTTGAGTTGGCATGCCATGCATTGCCAAGTCACAAGGGCGAGTTGTATTGCTAACTGAAGTCTGAAGGCAAGTTCTAAATTCGAACTAAGTGAAGTCTCTTGTCCAAGTTCTATTTTGAGCTGAAGTTGAATTATGATAATCATGCAAACATGTTACTATTTCGAGCCCTCTCCCTCTTCCTCTCTATGCCTTTATATGTAGAGGTCGACGCTCATTCTTCACACAATGTTATGCAGTGTAAGGGTGAAGGAGGAGAGGCAGCATATCAGTCCAAAAGGCAGCAAAGGTACTCTGCTACATATCAATCCAAAAGGTACAGTGCTGGTACATATCAGTCCAAAAGGCAACAAAAGTTCTCTGTAAACAATGTTGATATATATCAGCAGAAGGTAGCAAAAGAGTCCTAAGGTAGTGTATGAGTTCTGTTCCACAGTGTTGTTATTTAACAACATAATAGGACAGCTAAGTCTCTCTACTTTTACAAGTCACACAGTCAGGTCAAAGTAGTTTTGGCAAGCTCTTTAAGAGCAAAATTTCATGGTGGATTTTTGTAAGTGATTATACTTTATATTTGCAATAAAGGAGATTGTTTGCTGGGGTTTTTCTTCCTGTATAGGGTTTCCCCAGGGTACATGTGTTGTGAATTTTCATGATGGTAAATCTATGGTTATTGCTGTTCTGGTTTATGAATTATATTAAGCTAAATACAATCAGAATTTAAAGAAGTACTTACAGATCTTAAATCAAGCTCATAATTTAACAAACCCCTTATTACTCCTCTCGCCTCATTCGGGAAGCTCTTGAAATTGAAAAACATCCTAATAATTTTAATTGCGAAGATGGCTGCAAACTTAGCCAATCTTGGAAACCCACAATTCACCACCTGGATCTTTAAGCTTCAGGTTATTTGTCATTATTCTATTTCCATTCTATTCCTCCCCCCTTTTTATCTTCTCGCTCGACTTCGGTTCCTCGCAATCTAATTGTTCCCTCAGTTTCATCATTTCACAATCTAATTGTTCCCTCAGTTTCATCATTTCCACCTTGCGAAAGCCTTCTTAATTCTTTATGTTCTCTTTATCTTTAGTTCTTTGTGTTCTCTTTGCCTTTTCTAATTAATTTCTTTACTTTATTATCTTCATTCTATGTGGTTTCTCTATCTATTCTAATTAATTCCTTTACATTATTATCTTCATCATTGCCTCATATCAACCCCCTTTTTTCATTTATCCCAAAATCTTATTATTTTCATCATTAATCTACTCAATGACTCTTAATACTTTATTAAGCTCCATAATTTAATATATTTCTTAATGACTAATTTGAATACGTGAATACTTTATTAATTAACTATTATGAATTCTTGTAAATTTTACTAATCTATTATTCTCACAACTTAATATCTTCTTTCAATGGACAATTTTAATACTTCATTATTTTATTTATCTCAACAACTCTTTCATTTTAATTTTTACCAATTTTGAATATTTTATCTCAATGACCAATTTGACTTCATCAATCATCTCTCTTTGTAATCCTCGTTCCTCCCTTCAACGATCATTTATCCTTTTTTCATTTATCCCAAAATCTTATTATTTCCATCATTAATCTACTCAATGACTCTTAATACTTTATTAAGCTCCATAATTCAATATATTTCTTAACGACTAATTTGAATACGTGAATACTTTATTGATTAACTATTATGAATTCTTATAACTATTACTAATCTATTATTCTCACAACTTAATATCTTCTTTCAATGGACAATTTAAATACTTCATTATTTTATTTATCTCAACAAGTCTTTCATTTTAATTTTTACCAATTTTGAATATTTTATCTCAACGGTCAATTTTGAATATTTTATCTCAACGAACAATTTGACTTCATCAATCATCTCTCTTCGTAATCCTCATTCCTCCCTTCAACGATCATTTGCCTATCCTACTCTTTAAATACATTCCTCAGCACTGTTTTCCAACATATTAGCTTCTTTGTCCCTGATGATGGGTGGCGTGTCCACTCGAAACGTTGGATGTTTCAAAACCACACACACAATTTTTATCCAGAAGATTTTCTAACAAGGTAAATATTAGACAATGTTATTAGAACTGGATTGAAATGGGTTGAATCGTTTTCTCCAATTGGCTCTAAGGGGTTTCTGGTCAGAACTGTCCATTCAAACTGGAAATAGTCGGTTTTGCATGGAATTGATTGGATCTAGTTTGAAACTTTGAATTGACCAGTTATGTGCAAAACTTGCCGGTTCCATACAACATCGTATGAGCGCTCATGGGCCGACTAAGTTCACCTAAAAATCAAAATTAAAAAAAAACTAAAATCTAAAACCCTCAACCTAATCTAAAACCCTAAACTTTGCATATTTGTGTCTAATGGTTTGGATTTGCATGGAAATATTGTTAGTTTTTGGGGTAGCTCAGACAAGTACTTCCCCATTGGCGGTGCCTGGCATGTGGAGGTGTTCGAGCAACACTCTCTGGATCGTTAAAGTGGTTTTTATGTAATGACTAAAGTGACTTTTGTAAGGTTGAGTGACTTAAGTGATTTAAGTCATCTCAACGCAAGATTAAGTCGTGACCATTAGATCGTGAGATCCAAGATCTAATTTTGGCCATTGAGATCTAGGGTTAGGGTTTTAGTCATTAGGGGATTATAAAAGTAGATCTAAGGAGAGTGAGAGACACAATGAGTGCATAGGAGCAAGAGGGAGTCTTGCTCATGTACTTGTGTCTAAGTGGGCAGGGTTGAGGAAGTGTGCATAGGGGCAACGAGGGAGATAATGGCCAGGTGGGCTAGGCTATCTGTTGCGACATTGTATTCCTTTGATGTGCCATTATCCCAGGACAGGAGCCCAGGATATTTAGCAATAAAATCAAACTCAGAACTGGTTTTCCCGCAAGGGTTTTTCCAGGGGTATTTACCTGAATATCTTATGCAATGTGATTGGTTTCTGTGTTGTTAATGCTTCTGCTGTTTAGTTAAAACCCAGTTGTGCTTTTAATTAATGAAGTGTTTTCATTTGAGATTATTAGCCTCGTGTTGGTTTCTGAAAATTAACATGGTATCAGAGCTCCGACTCTGAGAAGCTAAACCAGATTGCGAAGGATCGAGATATTGCAACAAGGAATTTTCTAACTACAGGTCTGGGGGAATTGTTAGTTGCAGGGGTAAGGAAAATAAAAAAGGGGAGTCAACCGTACGACGTATGGATTGACCATACGACTACAGTAACAACTTTGGTCGAGTGTGCTGAGATTGTTGTCGTAGAGCCGCAATTACCGATTGTTGTGGTTAGAAGTGGAAATGGTTGTGGGCTGAGAGTAGAAGCCAAAGGATCGGGCAGTGGAGGTGGTTGAGGTAGGCTGTGGAGCAACCACAAGCCATAGTCACAACTACCAACAAGGAGTTGTGAGTGGGTGTGGCACATGGGTGTAGAAGAGCTGTAGGCGCACACGGGTCGACAGAAGGAGGCACGCCAGGGGCGACGAATCTAAGAGGGAGCCACTAGTTGAAGGCTGCAACAACCAGTTGCAGATTAGTCGATCATCGAGCGCTGGAGGCAGCAGTCGCGCGTGGTTGAGGACGACATCCCGACAGAGGTTCTGTGGAGTTGGGACTGCAACAACGCGCGCATATGTAGCTGGGAGCTGCCGACAGGTGCAATCAACTACAGACGCACGAGGAGCTGCACACAGAAGACGACGAAGGCAGAGGATAGTGCTGCAAGTACTGGGCACGTAAGGTGGAGTGACTGAGGAGCGATGAAAGGTGCGTATGCTGGGAGAAATCCGGAGTAAGTAGTCGCCAATCGAAGGTGGTCAATTGTGTGAGCATTGGGTGTGTAGTTCGGATGCACGGAGTTGTAGAAAAGGGTGATGGGGTTGAGGAACAACCGACCATCGCCAAGCAACAAGCCAACCACCGAAGCAACTAGTCGCCGCAGCAGCAAAGCCGACATAAGGTGTGAGGAGTGCTGTGGGTGTTAAAGCATGTGCTAGCAGCGAACGTGGACAACGCACTGGTCGGGCGACAGAGCAAAGGAGCCGCCAAGCCAACAATCACTAAGTAGAGGTGCAGGCTGAGGGGTGTACACGCAGAGTGGAGGGCGAACTCGTGAGAGCGTTGGGAATTTGCACATGAGGCAACTCAGTCGCTAACCCATAATAGCCGTCGGAAAGAGCCAACAAGCCGCATAATAGATCAGGAGCAGCCAACCAGGCCCAGAAAATCGTCGGGTAGCAGGCTAGTAGAGCCGGGCAACGCCCAGAAAGGGATCTGGGCAGCAGCGAGAGGTTGTGGGTAGCCTCGAGCAACCTTAGGTAGGGGTCTGGGCAGTGGGCAACATGGGTTCGGGTAGTGGGAAGCAGGACTAGGTAGCAGGTCTAGGAGGCCAAATTTGAGAAGGTTGCTGAGATGGCAATGTTGGATCATCTCGCCATATAACGAGAATGAGGTCGATGTTCCTTGGTGTTTCAGAGACGGGCTCAGACTTGCATGTGGGCAGTGGGGTCGACATCATGCATGCAGTGAAAAGGGTTGGATGGGTCAGATTCCAGCTTGAGTCAGGTGGTTCTCTGGAGGTGGCAGGAGTGATATATGTCCCATGGATGAAGTTGCTCTCAGTATTAGCCTTGGAGGACATGGGGTATGCGGTTATGTTCGAGGATGGACAAGTACTCATACGCTCAAAGGGAGCAGATACCCAGGATGTAGCAGTGAGGCTTGGCATTAGGGAGGGTATGATATACAGGTTGCCGGGACAGCCTGTGTGTGGGTCCAAGGGGATCTTGGATCCTAGATCAGATCAGAGTGCAGTGGAGGTAGCCGGAAGGTCTTCCAGTGTAGAGGGAGCAACTACAACAACAACAGAGGTGATGGGGTCAATGATTGATCCAGGAGGAGGTTCTTCTAGAAGTACCTTCCTCGCTAAGAGGAAGTGTTAGCTTTTGGGGTAACTCGGATAGATACTTCTGCATTGGYGGTGCCTGGCATGTGGAGGTGTCCGAGCGACTCTCTCTAGATTGTTAAAGTGACTTTTATGTAATGATTTAAGTGACTTTTGTAAGGTTGAGTGACTTAAGTGATTTAAGTCATCTCAACGAAAGTTTAAGTCGTGACCGTTAGATTGTGATCCAAGATCTAATCTTGGCCCTTGAGATCTAGGGTTAGGTTTTTAGTCATTAGGGGATTATAAAAGCAGATCTAAGGAGAGTGAGAGACACGATGAGTGCATAGGAGCAAGAGGRAGTCTTGCTCATGTACTTGTGTCTAAGTGGRCAGGGTTGAGGAAGTGTGCATAGGGGCAGCGAGGGAGATAGCAACCAGGTGGGCTAGGCTATTTGCTGCAGCATTGTATTCCTCTGATGGGCCATCATCCCAGGATGGGAGCCTAGGATTTTTAGCAATAAAATCAAACTCAGATCTGGTTTTCCCGCAAGGGTTTTTCTAGGGGTATTTACCTGAATATCTTTTGCAATGTGATTGGTTTCTGCATTGTTAATGCTTCCGTTGTTTAGTTAAAACTCAGTTGTGCTTTTAATTAATGAAGTGTTTTCATTTGAGATTATTAGCCTGGTGCTGTGTTCTGAAAATTAACAAATATATATATATATATATATATATATGTTTTGAAAAATATGTCTTATATTTACAAAAGGTCACACAAAAGATGGAAGGGTATATACAATGGACATCATAACCTCTTCCTTAGAGCAGCTAATGCTGAAATAGAATTAGAATAATTTGTGGGATCCAAAGATTGGGCATCTTTGATCAATTGAGCAACCTTAGCTAGGAGCTAATGGTGTACCTCATCCCTTCACAAATAACAAAAGGTAGACAGAGAGCTCAAGTCATGATAAAAAAAGCGTTACACCTAAGTTTCCAAAGAATAAATAAGGTCGATATCCTCGGGAAATACCATATCCCTGCGAATGCAAAACAAAGTTGTGAGTGATTATCTCCAAACAAGAAGGAGCGCCATTGAATCTTGTCCTGAAGCAATACTGAATACTGATCCTTAAGATACCTCCAACACCGTTTGACAAACTGACAATCCCAAAAGAGATACTTCACTATGGTTGGTAGACCTCTTTGAAGATGCCTGGAAGTGTAGAAATGACAACATTCCTTTCCCCTGGTTCATGTGTGGAGTATACTGGGCAAGAGCCATCTCGCTGCTATTATAGCTGATCTAGTTCATGTTGTTGTTAAGTGCTACAATTCACAACACAACACCCATGGGGCTAACACATGCAATGTGCACTTGACTGCTAATTTGATAAGGATCATATTCCAAATCCCAAGTCAGATGAGGAATACAACACTATCCATCATCCAAATTGGGAGGATCCAGAAAGATTGCACCATGGGAATGGTAGTAGAGATCATGGAAAGGGGGTGAGAGCCCAGAACACATTTTTTGTTTCTTGAACATAGAGTACAAGAAACATAGGATGGAAAGTAGTTTCTGGAATTTGAGGTACTTGCACATCTGGCGGTTATAGTAAAGAATGATAAAATTTCTCTATACTGTCACTCTAGAGCATTACGTTGCTTGAAGAAGAAATATGCAGCAGCCAATTTGCTTGCATGTTTGAGTTTTAAAAATTTAAGAGTATAACATTCAGGCTTCACTTGGATTTTAGACACTCTCAATGATGGTTTTTAAATTTATTTAACTTGTAATTAATGTTATGGACACATTTGAATAAAAATCCTTGGGTGCTATTTTATAATTATATTTTTTTCATGAATTGTCATTTAATACGAGGAAATTGGAGGGTGATTCTACCAAGGCACATGCTTCAAACGCTTCTCCTATGTTATGAATTGCTCTGATGGATTTTCTGCAGGTTGCTTCTTTTTTGTTTCTTTCTTGCGATTCAATCTCTTAATTATATCAATTTATTTGGGTACATATGTTTTCTAGGAGTACCTCATCATCTTCTTGGTACAATCAATTCCAATGTCAGCTTCACATCAAAGGACTTCCGTGACATGGCTATTCCTGTAAGTTATGCAGTGATCGATTTTGCTGAGAAGACTCATCTGTATGCCTCTTCTTAATACTTTTATTGATTTGACATATTCTCAAGGAGAGTGTGTCTTACCTTTTGGGGAGCTTGCAATGGAATATGGCCTTATTTATTCAGAATGCATGCCATATTTGAGCCTTTTTGATTTGTGTGTTGATTTTCATTTAAATGTAAATAATGCTTTTGATGCCAATCTCTACATAGCCTTTTTACATCATAAAGTTGATTAGGAATGGTGTTTTCCATCTAGATATCATGTTTTCCAATTTAGTTAGATTCATTGTTTCTTTATTTCTAAGTTTCTTGCTAGCCTACAGCAATGCATATTCAAGAAAGATAAACGATTAAAAGCATAAAAGCTTACGAGGTT
The DNA here is from genome assembly GCA_009831015.1 of Picea engelmannii. Classification (NCBI taxonomy): domain Eukaryota; kingdom Viridiplantae; phylum Streptophyta; class Pinopsida; order Pinales; family Pinaceae; genus Picea; species Picea engelmannii. The sequence continues at coordinate 38,067 of ML812611.1, forward strand.
ATTTGGAGAAACATGCAAACTTAAGAAGTGTCTTTGAACATTCTCTCAATATAGTGGCATGTATAACTGCATCTATTGTAATGGTTATTCTTATCATTCCACAATTTCATATTGGTCGTATCTTTGAAAGGAAAACACATCTCCCTTCAAAAACAATTCTTTTTATCTTGAGATTCATGCTGTGTTTGTGTTTTACCAGATTATTGATTCAATCATCTCCCGGAAGCGCTTGCCTATCATTGTTGGTGGTACAAACTACTATGTACAGGTGTGTGAGCTGGAATATCATAAACCATGAACATTTGATAAGCATCAGTGCCTAAAAAACCAAAATAAATGTTTTGTTTTTTGAACAGTTAGTCTTAAAACGCAGAAACATAATCATTCCGTTGCCTGGGGTTATTGACAATAGCAGTTACATGAAGTACAATTTGAGAATGATTAAAAGGACGTTGACCTGTTTCCATGCTGTTAAATATCTGCATTCGTATTCATCCGGGGTGATATCCAGGGTTATGAGGGGGGACTTGTCAATGAAACTACCTTGTACGAATTATGCTCACCCTTGGTATGGCTAATTCAACCTGCTAGTTAGCGTAATGTCAAATCGTAGTATATGTAATACTAATATAATATATGTTAATTGTTTATTATTATAACCATACACAGGGTTGCATCCTTCACTATTAATTAATATAAACATGTACTTTCTTAATACTTTTCACCATCTCACCTCTTATCAACTATTTAATATTTTACCAGTACCAATATGATTACTTGATTTCTCATACTCACAATTAACATCCATAACGTTTGTTACAAGTTATGTAATTAGTATATACTATTATTTTAGTATTAGGTTTATTACATGAGTCTAGTCTATAAACATAGTTGGAATCTATCAGCAGTTGTCCCAGATAGGAGGTATCCAATTCCATGATCTGGACTCTGGAGTATGATCTGAATGCACTTCAACCCCTCAATCAGGTATTCACAACCAAGCAATCGAGCTTCTGAAGTGGAGATGAGTTGTATGGAGTTAGTGATATGAAATAGTAGATTCCCCTTTTAGTCCTAATGCTGATGCAAATAACAAGTTGATCTGATTTGAAGTTAGTGTTTGGAAATTCAAGCGTCAGATTTTGATTGGGTGCATCTTAGAAAACAGAGGCGTTAAGATGGTCTTAGAGAGATAGGTTTTATCAAATACAGTTTTGTATGAACTTAGGTTTTTCATTTGAAAATTATGATTATAGTGTAGAAAAGTGGGAAATTTTGTTGCAGGGGCATACTTGTTATTTCAATTTGTAATGGTATCATAAAGATAGGTGCATTTTTAAGAGCTATTGTTGGAGTTCTAATTTTTTGAAGGTAGATATCAATAAAAGAAAGCTGTTTTCATTGATTAGCTATTTTCACTGGATCAGTAGTTGAAAAAAGTTAGAGTAGAAATCTCTATTTAATTGGCTGGATTATATTCTGTGTTAGGCAGAGAAATTACAAGAGATAATATAATGATTAAGACATCAGTGGAAAAACTGTCTTGGTGCAACAGCAGGTTTATCTCTATAATTATGTATTGTTTTTGTGCTAGAAGTTCTTTCATTGCATTTGTTTGAGGTCTGGATAATGGAATGAACCCTAATTATGGAAATGCACTTGCAAACATCAATATCCAATTTGGAAGTTGAATAGACAAATCAAGAAAAATTTGGTCTATAATTATGTATTGTTTTTGTGCTAGAAGTTCTCTTGCTGCATTTGTTTGAGGTCTGGATAATGGAATGAACCCTGATTATGGAAATGCACTTGCAAACATCAATATCCAATTCGGAACTTGAATAGACAAATCAAGAAAAAATTGGGTTAGAAACATAAACACAAATAATAGACCCTAATTTAGGTTAATAGCAATGCCTGTCCAAATTGCACTGGATATTTGTTGTCAATTTTAGCAACATTCAAAATGGGCACTAGCATGGGTTGTCTATGTATTCTGGTTTGAATGTCCTCCTTTTTTCTTCCCTCAAAAGCTTCAAGTGTCCATTTGGACCTGCAGAAAAATGGACCTAAAGACAATTGTACACAATGGCTGTGAAATCTAATGGTGGATTGTATTAAGCAATTCAAATATGTCACACTCAGAAATTATCATGGCAAATTCTCACAATTAGATAAAATATTGGAGCGAAAAGGGGTAATGTCCTGTATTAACTTCTTACCAGAAATGTAAGAATACAATACAGCTTATCTCTTAAATTGGGATGGAGAGCTTCTTGGCTTTATGCAGGCACAGGAATATGTAACCGACAATAGTGTTAAATTTTCAATGAGCTATGGTTCATGTATTCTCTTTTAAATTTTCTGTTAACTATTACTTGAACCATAACTACTGCAGCAAACCAAGATCACAAGAAGAATAACCATGCACAAGTACACAAGAAGTATCCTAGGAAACCCTTCTCAACAAGGGAAGAAAACCCAGCCAATCCTTTGCTATATTCCTCAAGAGAAAGACCTCCCACACCATCACCAAACCTAGCACACAAGAGGGTGCTGTAATTCTTATAATTTCAGACCACAACTTCTGAAATCATGAGATGACACAATGATAAGTGTGTTTCCTCAATGGGTATTCACCTTTATTTATATAAGATTTGTCACATCAAATGATGTGTCTATTGGCACAATAGGGCCGACCTCAATAACTCAAAATATAATTAATAATTACCATATTAATTATCTTTTACATTAAGGTGGGGCTGACCTGTACCCTTTACATTACAAATAGGGTTACATGTAAGTTTGACTCTTGAACAATATAGCAAGAGATCTCATACACCCACTAGTGCTCAGCCACTAGGGGCACATCCATAGGGATGTCCATATCTCTGGCTCACTGCATTATACAGAAGAACCACTCTCACTAGTGCTCAGCCACTAGGATCACGTTCACCTGTGCTCGTCCACAGGCACGTCCACTCAACAGATCTTCTTTCCCACTGCATTACACAGTAGAGTCATCTGGAGTTCATCAACTCTCTGCTTAGAGGAGGCTAATACATCATCTTCATCTCTGTCTCATGACGATGCACCCTGTTAGTAACTATACTCGTCCGAAGCGCAAGAGCGATCAGGTTTGCAAGTGGCGCGATGAGCGTTGAGCGCAACTCACAGAAGAAATCTATTTCGGGCTTAAATCGAGCGAGCGAGCAGTCTGATTTTAACGATCAGGATTCATCCAAAGGGACAGATCAATGGTTGGCGGGAAATCGCAGTTAGCGAAGTTGCGCCGAGGTTAGCGCAATGGATAGCGCCCATATTTTGTGCAGGAATGGAGGGCAGCCGTTCATCCCAAAGGATGTGTGGCATGAGATTTGGTCACGTCGGCTTTTCGGCAGTCGCGAGTTCAAAGGGTGAAGGTTTTATGTCATTGTACATCTCGAAACCCCGAACCCCGAAGTGTCGTTAACGCCCAAAGTCGGGCCCGCAGTAGCAAGGAGCAGCTCCCTCATATCCCCGATGCGCAAAGTAACGAGAGCGTCTAGGACCTGGGGCCCACAACAACGTTGGGTGAGTTTAGGACCGTCAGATTTGAAGGACGCGTGGCGCCCAATTGAGCCGTCTCGGCGTTTCGCCCATCGCAACTATGATAAGCAAGGATCAACTCCTTCCTATTCGTGAACGCCAAAAGCCCCTATGGGAATAAAAGCAGGGTCACGGTCCGTGGTCACTTGGGAAATAAAAGAGCTAAGCAAAAGGGGCCAAAAGCGTCGAGTCCAGTCGCCGAAAGGATCATCGTGATTTCCAGGTGCCATCGGATACGATTTCGCTCCTGGTTTCCGCTTGGAGTAAATGAAGGCAAGAATGGGTGGTTGAAACCTCCTTTCATTCATTGAGTGTGAGGTATGGAGGGTCTGGCAAGCGGTCTGCTCGAAGGAGGTCTATGTACTGTTTTTTTCAAAGAAGCCATGCCGAAGTCCTCGATTAGACAGAGAAGTCTGCACACGCCATTTTGGCCTTTAATGTTTCAGCTACCTCCCCTGCAAAGGCCATGCGAAGTTAAGGAGACGTTTGACGAAGGACTTTCGCCCGAAGATCGATTGAAGAGACGCTACGCCTTGGAGGGCGAGCGCGCCTCTGTTGGGCAAATCTGCCCAAGTATATGTACTCAGTTTTTGCATTTTGGAGGGTATCGATGGTTGAACAAAGCTCCCGATTGTAAAGTTTTGATGAAGCACTGGTCGCTCTGGTTAATGTATAAGGCATTTGAGATTTCTTACTTTATGGACGTTAGTTTCTTTTCCATCTCTTTGTATACTGTGTTAGAACAGCTCGGAATTGGAGGATCCAGTCGAGTTGTAGCTGTTATAGGATGATGTAGGTTGGATCACTGTAACAGTTACATGGTTTCTAATCGGTTCCTGTGATTTTCTTAGCGCTGAACGACTTGGAATTGAAGGATTCAGTCAAGTCACCCCTCAGCTCCTTGAAGCTCTAGACCAAGAGGATCTTGGCTTCTGAGTTTTTCATCCTCAAGCTTCCGAAGGCCTGTCGCCCGAGGCAGTCTTACTCACCCTCTCACAAGTCTTCCATCTACCACCCTTTAATCATCTACTGATGGAAGTTGGATCAAGACCTCCCTTGCTTTCTACATGCCAGGCCTAGTTTCCTGAGTTAAAGCTATATCATCTTGAGTCTTTATCCATTTGATCACCCCATTAAACAAATCGTGACATAAAACTGATGGGCGTTGGGCTCTGCTCCTGATAGCAATCCAGGAGTGACTTCCGATGCTAACATTTCTGGCGCCGTTGCCGGGGACGAAGTTGAAAATTTTCCCCGGGATTGAACGACATTGAGCCTCTGATTCCGAAGGTGCATCGGGTATCAGAGCCTTTGAAGATTGCTACTGTGCACCTGGCGACTCCATTGTGACGACTCCACTGTGGCGAACCAACCGTGTTAATTGTGGCTTTCAGAGGTAGACACACGCGGTCTCATCCACAACTGCCTCTAGCTACACCTGAAACTGATCCAGAGGTGGTTCTCAGGAAAGGAAAGGCCTCTGAAGAGGAAGCTTCCATCGCCGAACCAGGTAATCCGCTATCTCCTTCTGTAGGAGCTCCATTTTCTCCTCCTAAGTTTCCTAATAGACCTCGTTCTGAGGTTTCCCGTTTCCTGAATTTTGGGAGTGTTCCTGCTGAATTTTCCCCTCCTGGTCTGGGATTGGAGGGAGAAATCCTTGTCACTCCCCTCTCCTCTGAAGTTGTACCTTGGCGTAGACCCAGGACTACAGAAGATTTCCCCACCCCTATCTTTACTACTCCTCCTCTTGTTACTGTTACTACTCCTGTGCAAAGAGGAGCACCTGCTGACTTGAGCTTGTTAGCCTTCTCCTTAAATCCCCTCTTGTTTCCCACTCCACTTCGCGACTCATCCCTAGTAGCCCCTTCGCGAACTTCTTCTCCTCCAAGCTCTCCTCCACCTAATATTCCTATGGCTGGTGCTAATCCCCCTCTGAATAGAATGGACGCCATAGTCGCTGCCAGATATACTCCCTTAATCCTACTCCATCCTATGAATCCTCTCCCTGTTGGAGATTACTTGAAATACATGCCCAAGTTCACTGGGGAAGGGGACGTAACTGCGGAGGAGCACCTGGCTGCTTTCTACAGTTACGCAGACAACCTCAACATTGAAAATGAAGATGTCTGGATGAGAGTCTTCGTCTAGAGCCTGGATGGCGAGGTGAGGAAATGGTTTAGAGGATTGGCCCCCGGATCTATTGTTGGGATCGAAGCTCTGGATAGTGCTTTCCTGAGGCAGTGGGGCGATAGGAAAGATTTCATGTATTACATGACAGAGTTCGGGTCTTTGAAGAAAATGGAAGGAGAGTCCGTCTCCGACTTCTCCAAAAGATTTAATAAGATGTATAATAAAATTCCTGCCGAAATAAAACCCTCAGAAGCCTCGGCCAAAATTTCTTATGCTAGTGCGTTTGGCCCCGATTTCTGTCTTTTGTTGAGAGAAAGAAGAGCCACCTCCTTAGCTCAAATGCAAGATGCGGCCATAGAAGTCGAATCCAATGTACTAGCAGCTGACAGACTGAGAAACAAGGCCGACGCAGACAGAAGAAAGGGAAGATCGGAAACCTCAACTTCTGGACCATCGGTGCCCCACCCTTAAGTGGATGAACTGACCAAGATGGTGAAGTCTCTGTCTGCAGAGATGGAGAGAATGAGGGTCGAGGGGAGGCAAGCATACAAGGGCCCTCAAAACGCCGAAAACAAAGGAGGTTTCAGGAGGCCAAACAATTTTACTCCCCCGAATGTACAAATAGAGAGGGGAAGAGACAGAGAGGACCAGAAAATTCAGGCCCCTTTTCAAAACAATTTTATGGCCGAGGAAGAAGAAGGGGGAACAGATGAGCCTTATCATGAAATCCATTGCTTCGGAGACACTCCTCCTTTTCCTCATCTCACTCAATCAGCATACGAGGAGTCTCTCATGGACAGTCAGCTAAATGAACTGAGCAAGGGAGACAAGGCTAGTGACAACCAAGGCAGATATGATCTGAGATCGAAGAAAAGGACAGTAGCACCTAATGTTCCTGAGCGGAGAGCAGAGAAACCTGCTAATGAAGTAGCGGACAGTCACAGAGGTAAGAAGCACCAACCCCTCTCTCCCATATTCCAGAGTCATGTTCCCGAAATAAGAGAAATTCCTAAGCTCACATGAAATTCAAAAGATCAGAATCCCTGTGCCCCTAACCGAATTGATTAAACATGAAAGGTTCAAGAAACGCTTCTCTGAGCTTTTACAGTCTGAGGTCTCATGCCTTCCCACAGACTCCATCAATTTGCAAGATGAAAAGCCTGCAGTTATTCTAGGTCCTATGGTAGAAGACAGGAATGACTCATCCCCTCACTTCCTTGAACATACATGACAAGGTACTGCACAACTGCTTGATGGATTTGGGGGCTTCTCACAACCTTATGCCCAAAACTGTCATGGAAGAGTTAGGGCTAGAAGTCACCCGAGCCTATCATGATCTCTATTCCTTTGACTCCAGAAACGTTCAGTGTCTAGGAGTTATCAAAGACCTGGTCGTGACTTTGTTTCAGCTGCCCATGAAAAGTGTGGTCATGGATATTGTAGTGGCCGATGTCCCCCCCAAGTTCGGTATGTTGTTATCAAGATCTTGGATAAAAAGACTGGGGGGAACCTTGCAGATGGACCTCACATATGCTACTATCCCAGTGTTTGGAGGAGAGCATAGAAGACTATACAGGGAAGCCCAACTGGCCTATATAATTAGTGATGAAGCCAATCCTACCAACCATCCTATTTTTGCCTTGGACACTGATTTAGGTTCTAGTTTGCTACAACTCACCCATGCTCTCGAGCCTCCTCTTAAGCTCAGAAAGTCGCCCACCACTTCCCATAAATTTCTTCCCTCCATCACCCCCATCTGGAAAATGTTCTTTGATGGAGCCTGTTCTAGGGAAGGCGCTGGAGCGGGGGTGTTTTTTGTGTCACCTGCTCAAGAAACCATATCTCTGTCATACAAACTAGAGTATGAAGCTACCAACAATGTGGCAGAGTATGAAGCTCTTGTTCTGGGATTAAGAGCTGCGAGGGAAATGGGAATTCAGGAGGTAGTAGTGTTCGGTGATGTAGAGTTGGTGGTCCAACAGATCAGAAATGCTTATCAGGCTAAGCACCCACGACTCAGAAGCTATAGAAATGAGGTGTGGGACCTAGTTGACAGTTTCTTCTTGGCATTCAACATTTCTTTTGTCCCAAGAGAGAAGAACACAGTGGTAGACTCCTTGGCTACATCAGCAAGCAATTTCAAAGTACCCTTGCCGCCCAAATTCAGATATGATGTGGAAGTAAAATACAGGCCCTCCATACCTGACAACGTCAAACATTGGAAGGTATTCGAGGATGATCTCGAGATCAAGAAATTCTTGGAGACTGTCGAAGAATTTTCGGAGATGCATATCGACCAAGATTCTGTCTCTGAGAAAGGGCTTGATGGGGGTAACTTGCTGAGTAAAATAGCAAAGCATGACACTGTGCAACTCCCCAGCAATCATACTCCGAGGGGGCTGGTTCCGTTGGAAAGGCTTTTTGATAGAAATGATGTATCATTAAAAGGGGAGACCTCGGAGGATGACACTGGTACTATTCAGTGCAACAACATTGGGACCGAGAGTGAGCCCAAGTTTGTCAAATTGTCAAGAAGTCTGACAAAGGAGCAGAGGTCTGAATACATTGGACTTTTGAGAGAATTTGCTGATGTGTTTGCCTGGACCTACGAAGACCTCAAAACATATGACATTTCTGTCATCGAGCATAAAATCCCATTGAAAGAGGAGGCAAAGCCATTTAGGCAGAAGCTGAGACAGATCAATCCTATGCTGCTGCCTATCATGGAGAGGGAAGTGAAGAAGCTGCTTCAAGCTCAGATCATTGTACCGTTGAGATATTCAGAGTGGGTGGCCAACTTGGTGCTAGTAAGGAAAAAGAATGGAGAGATCCGGCTCTGTGTAGACTTCAGAAACCTGAACAGGAGCTCACGAAAGGATAACTACCCCTTACCAAAGATGGAACACATACTACAGAGGGTAACAGGAGCTTCCAGGATGTCCATGATTGATGGTTTCTTTGGCTACAATCAGGTCTCTGTTCTGCCTAAGGACAGGGAAAAGATGGCATTTACCACTCCATGGGGCACATTCATGTAGGCCAAGATGCCGTTTGGATTAATGAATGCAGGGGCAACGTTTCAGCGTGCCATGGACATAGCTTTCGTTGGGGAAAAGGATAAATTTGTGGTCGTCTATCTGGATGACATCATAGTGTTTTCAAAATCTGATAAAGAACACCGTTGTCATCTCAGGAAGGTTTTTCTGAAATGCAGGAGTTTTGGCATTTCATTAAATCCCAAGAAGTCTTTGTTCGCCATGCAGGAGGGAAAGTTGCTAGGCCACATAGTATCAGCGGAAGGAGTGAGGATCGATCCTAACATAGTTGAGTCAATACAAGCCTTATTAAATTCGAGGTCCAAGAAGGAGGTCCAATCTTTCCTTGGTAAGATAAATTTTCTGAGGAGGTTTGTGCCTAACTTTGCTGAGGAGGTAAAACTTATAACAACCATGTTAAGGAAAGGAAATGAAGCGAGGTGGACTTCTGAATCGCGACACTCCTTTGAGCAGATAAAGAAGGCCTTGACTGAAGCCCCTGTGCTTATTAGTCCCGATTACTCAAAGGATTTCCTTATTTTCTCCTTTGCTTCACCCGACACGGTGGCTGCTGTTTTATTACAGACAAACGAGATTGGGCTAGAGTAGCCCGTGGCCTATTTCAGCCGAGCATTGAGGGATGCCGAAGTCAGGTATAACACTATGGAGAAGCAGGCCTATGCCCTGGTAAAGGCTCTCAAGGCATTTAGAGTCTATGTCCTGCAATCAAAAATCATCGCTTATGTCCCCTCAGCTGCTGTTAAAGGCATTCTTATCCAGCCTGACATAGACGGGAGGAGTAAGTGGATAGCCAGAATTCTGGAATTTGACCTAGAAATAAAGCCTACCAAATTGATCAAAGGTCAGGGCTTAGCCAAGATGTTGGCTGAAGCCAATTGCCAAGCTTTGGGGATAAGTTTCATCAATGAATGCTCAAGAATTCAGCAGGGTTGGCTGTCTGAAAGAGATCCTCAAAGGGAGCCCCCATTGGCTCGATGTCCTTGGTATAAGGATGTCATATACTTTCTGCAAGAGTTGCGGCCTCTAGACGACCTGCAAAGAAATAAAGCAAGAGGTCTGAAGCTCAAGGCAGTCAGATACTGCCTTATCGATCAAATTTTATATTGGAAAGACCCCCTGGGGGTGCTTTTAAAATGCATGAATTCACAAGAGGCCGATATGATCATGGCTGAATTTCACAGCAACCTATGTGGAGGGCACCATTTCTGGAAGGCCACAACCCACAAAATCCTCAGGGCTGGATACTACTGGCCCACCGTGTTTGCTGACGTTTGCAGAAGGGCTAGGGCCTGCATCAAATGTCAAAGATTTGCAGGAAAGAAACAACTCAAGTCCTTGCCGTTAAATCCTGTGATTGTTTCAGGACCTTTCCAGCAATGGGGCCTAGATTTCATTGGTGAAATTCACCCCACTTTTAGTGGGCAGCACAGATGGATCCTAACTGCTACAGATTTCTTTACCAAGTGGATTGAAGCTTCCCACAAGGTAATCATTGGATTCCTGGAAGACCTCATCACAAGATTCGACTGCCCAAGTAAGATTGTCACTGATAACGCAGCCGCTTTCAGGGCTGAGCCGTTAGCTAAGTTCTGTGAGAAATTTGGGATCAAACTGATTCACTCCACCCCATACTATCCACAGGGCAATGGTTTAGCAAAATCCTCCAACAAAAGCCTGATAAGGATCATCAAAAGGCTGTTGGAAGACAACAAGAAGGCCTGGCATTCCAGATTAAAATTTGCTCTATGGGCCGACCGAGTGACCACAAAGAGATCTATAGGTGTCTCTCCTTTCCAATTAGTCTATGGAGCAGAGGCTGTTTTTCTTTCTCATCTAGCCATTCCTGTAGCAAAATTCCTCCAAGATCATCAGGAGGAGCCCGATGACATGATCAGAAGGATTCATCAGCTAGTGGAGGTCCAGCAGGCCAGGGAGCAGGCAATGGGCAGAATTCAGGACCATCAACAAAGGATCAAGCAGGTTTTCGATAAGAAGGCCAAGAAGGAGCGGTTCCAGATAGGAGACCTGGTGCTGAAATGGGATGCTCCTAAGCAAGATAAGGGCAAACACGACAAATTTGAAGCCCTGTGGATCGGGCCTTTCAAAATCTCTGAGACTTTCTCAAATAACACGTATAGGTTGCAAGGTTTGGAAGGTGAAGAAGTTTTCAACAGCGTAGTAAATGGGCATTTTCTCAAAAAATGTTTTGTCTGAAGCGTCGGTGGCTCCTATGTTTTGTAAATATTGTCCTTTTTGTTCTTTGTTTTTACTTTTATTGTTTCGGCTTAGTAAATGATTCCATAGCCCAACAACAAGGCACTGGAACTGCAAAATGAGTCCTTAGAGCATCGCAGGGACGACTCTATCCCCCATGGAGCCTAATGTTAGTAACATTACTCGTTCGAAGCGCAAGAGCGATCAGGGCTGCAAGTGGCGCGATGAGCGCCGAGCGCAGCTCACAGAAGAAATCTATTTCGGGCTTAAATCGAGCGAGCGAGCAGTCTGATTTTAACGATCAGGATTCATCCAAAGGGACAGATCAACGGTTGGCAGGAAATCGCGGTTAACGAAGTTGCGCCGAGGTTAGCGCAATGGATAGCGCCCATATTTTGTGCAGGAATGGAGGGCAGCCGTTCATACCAAAGGATGCGTGGCACGAGATCTGGTCACGTCGGCTTTTCGGCAGTTGCGAGTTCAAAGGGTGAAGGTTTTATGTCGTTGTACATCTCGAAACCCCGAACCCCGAAGTGTCGATAGCGCCCAAAGTCGGGCCCGCAGTAGCAAGGAGCAACTCCCTCATATCCCCGATGCGCGAAGTAACGAGAGCGTCCAGGACCTGGGGCCCACAACAACGTCGGGTGAGTTTAGGACCGTCAGATTTGAAGGACGCGTGGCGCCCAATTGAGCCGTCTCGACGTTTCGCCCATCGCAACTATGATAAGCAAGGATCAACTCCTTCCTATTCGCGAATGCCGAAAGCCCCTATGGGAATAAAAGCAGGGTCACGGTTCGTGGTCACTTGGGAAATAAAAGAGCTAAGCAAAAGGGGCCAAAAGTGTCGAGTCCAGTCGCCGAAAGGATCATCGCGATTTCCAGGTGCCATCGGATACGATTTCGCTCCTGGTTTCCGCTTGGAGTAAATGAAGGCAAGAACGAGTGGTTGAAAACTCCTTTCATTCATTGAGTGTGAGGTATGGAGGGTCTGGCAAGCGGTCTGCTCGAAGGAGTTCTGTGTACTGTTTTTTCCAAAGAAGCCATGTCGAAGTCCTCGATTAGACAGAGAAGTCTGCACACGCCATTTTGACCTTTAATGTTTCAGCTACTTCCCCTGCAAAGGCCATGCGAAGTTAAGGAGACGTCTGATGAAGGACTTCCGCCCGAAGATCGATTGAAGAGACGCTACGCCTTGGAGGGTGAGCGCGCCTCAGTTGGGCAAATCTGCCCAAGTATATGTACTCAGTTTTTGCATTTTGGAGGGTATCGATGGTTGAGCAAAGCTCCCGATTGTAAAGTTTTGATGAAGCGCTGGTCGCTCTGGTTAATGTATAAGGCATTTGAGATTTCTTACTTTATGGACGTTAGTTTCTTTTCCATCTCTTTGTATACTGTGTTAGATCAACTCGGAATTGGAGGATCCAGTCGAGTTGTAGCTGTTATAGGATGATGTAGGTTGGATCACTATAACAGTTACATGGTTTCTAATCGGTTCCTGTGATTTTCTTAGCGCTGAACGACTTGGAATTGAAGGATTCAGTCAAGTCACCCCTCAACTCCTTGAAGCTCTAGACCAAGAGGATCTTGGCTTCTGAGTTTTTCATCCTCAAGCTTCTGAAGGCCTGTCGCCCGAGGCAGTCTTACTCACCCTCTCACAAGTCTTCCATCTACCACCATTTAATCATCTATTGACAAAAGTTGGATCAAGACCTCCCTTGCTTTCTACATGCCAGACCCAGTTTCCTGAGTTAAAGCTATATCATCTCGAGTCTTTATCCATTTGATCACCCCATTAAACAAATCGTGACATAAAACTGATGGGCGTTGGGCTCTGCTACTGCTAGCAATCCAGGAGTGACTTTTGACGCTAACACACCCAACACTTTGGGATTTCACACGTTCACCTTGTGCTCAGCCACAGGCACGTCCAACTCTGCAGATCTCCTTTCTCACTGCGTTACACAGGAGAATCATCTGGAGTTCTTCTCAACTCTCTGTAAGTAGGAGGCTATCTCTATGTTCCAACTCTGTCTCAGATAGGAACCACACACCCCTCTCAGGGGCTCTCTCTAAGGGTTGTGTCCTGGAGAATGTCTCACGTAGTTGCAATCATCAACAAATAGTCCCTTGAGGACACATGGTGCAATATTCTTATATTATGTAACCTGCCTAATCCATCGTGATTTATGACCTCCTAACTCATTATTACGTTTACAACCTTGTTTGCCACATATCCACTTACAATATTTTCTTGCACTCAACATGGATAGACTCTTCACCTCATAACATAGAAGAATTGTGATCTTTGAGAATAATATTTACAAAATTATTAATATTGCGACATTTAAAACCTAGGACTTTGGGGTTGCAAATAGTCATTAATCATAAAGTTTGATTCTCTTTAAAGCATAGTTACTGTATATGAATTTGGATTCTGATTCGGATTCACTACGATTCAAAAAACATTATATTTGAAAAATTCAATTCGAAAAAAATATATGGTGCTTGGTCTACACATCTATGGTGCTGATGGTTCTTTCACTGAGGACCCTGCTGAGCTTCCAAGTATGTTTATTGCTCATTTTTAGTCTGTTTTTGTTTCTTATGCTTTGACGGATGAGATATTTTCTACTTGAGATGCTTGTTGTAGGGTTGTCCCTCACAAGGTTTCTAGTGGTGATTGGGACCGGTTGGATTGAGACTTTTAAAGGGATGAGATTTATGCAACCTTGACTTCTATGCAGAATGGCAAGTCCCCTGGGCTGGATGGTTTGTCGTGTGAATTCTACAAGTCCATGTGGGACTCCATTGGTGATTACTTCTGTTGTATGGCCTTGGAAGTGTTTGTAGGCGTTCACCTCTTTGAATTTCTTAATCAGGGGTTGATCAAACTCATTCCAAAGAATGCGGCGAAAGATTCCATTAGGGTTTGACGACCTATCACATTGCTTACAAAATAAATCATTGCTAAGGCATTGGCTTTGAGGATTCATTCAGTAGTTAGATATGTGGTGCGATAGGAGTAGATTGGTTTTGTCCAAGGGAGGTTCATTCTTGATACTGTAGTTTCTGCTTGGGAGGCTTTGGAGTGGGCTAGGGAGTTTGGTTAGTGCCTTATGTTGAAGATTGATTTCGACAAGGTTTATTATCGGGTTGATTGGTCCTTCATCTTTGAGATGTTGATTTGTTTGGGTTTTGGACATCATTGTGTGGCCATGGTGAACACCCTTTTCATTGATGCCTTGGCTTTTGTTTTCAATCAACAATGCCTTATCCTCATGGATTGCTCTTCATAGGTCCATTCGCTAGGGATGCCCTCTAGTCCCATATTTATGTGTTGATTATTGATGCCTTGTGTTATTTTTTGGAGGTAGTTATCTCACATTGCGGGGTAGGTTAGGGTATTTTGCTTCTAGATGGTTCAAAAATGGCTAATAACCATTCTATTGATGATTCTCTCCTCTTTGTGCGGTTGATCAAGATTTTGTTGACGGGTTCTTGCATGCTTGGACACCTTTTGCACTGCTTCAAGTGCAGTGGTCAGTCCTTGCAAAATGATGTTTGGCTTATTGGGTAAGATTCCCCTCCTGAGTGGATCCTTGTTGCCTGGTCTTATATTCATGCCAGAGTCATTGTTCGGTGTTTGGCCACCCCCTTTGTTGTTGGTTTGTCACTTGTAGCCATGTGGAATTGGTGCTTATAAATGTTGTAGAATAAGTTACATGCTTGGCATCATAAGGATGCTTCCCTAGCAGGGCTCAGTTTCATCGGCTTGAAAAGATTCTAAGGGCATACTTGTGGTCTAAGTATGGTGGGGAGTGGGGTCTTCCTTTGGTTCCTTGGGACGTGTGCACTATGCCCAATGACAAGGGGGCCTTGGTTTGATTGATGTTGTACCTCAGGGTAGTCTTCTTGTAGCCAAGTGGGTGGTCTGATGCCTTGATGGTTCCATGCCTTGGTATGTTTTGTTTCAGCATTAGATGCTTTTAGCACAACATTTGGGTAAGGTTCGGGGGTCTTTGTTTTATGTGACATTATTTCTACATCCCATTTATTTTAGGTGATGGGATCACTTATCTTTAGGAGCATTTGGTTAGCTTGAAAAGCTGTTTTAGGTCCAATCTAATAGCATTGGGAGGGCAGTCGGTTAGGTTGGGATCTAGCTTGTCAATCAATTTGGAGCTGTAGGGAGCAGGGTGATTGTGTTGTGGAGTTGCCTTGCTTCCAGGCATGTAGGCTATGCAGGAAGGGCCTCTTCTTCTGGAGAGGTTTGTGGGATCCTATTATTCACTGTTTGAAGGAGTAGCACCCTCTTGCACAGGAGTATCGTCTCCTCACCTCTAACTGTCTTTCAGTTATGAATTATGAGCCCTTATTATGAGTTCTAAGTTGTTTAAGTCTTAAGATGAACATTGGTGTGCTTGGGCCGTTTTCGAGGGACTAAGGGTGGAGCTTTGGTTGTATGCTTATTCAATATGACTCTTGTTGTATGTATGCATCTCTTCATCAGAGACATCCTCTCTCTTCGGTCCTTAATGCTCTTTGGGTAACTAAGGATCAGAGGAGCATTGGGTTCGTCGTCGTCACAGTGTTTGGTCTGTTTGGCTGTCTTATAAGTTGAGTATTTTTGCTTGGCTGGTGATTTGTTGGGGGATTCCATCCAAGGCCACGTTAGCCAAGAGGGGTCTCTTGGATGGCCTTTGTCTAGTTTGCCACTCTTTAGACACTGTCAAGCATAATCATTGGGAGTGCTAGTTTGCCAAGTGTTGTTGGAGTTGTTTTCAGGATCAACATTCTATGTTACTTTAGGGCAGGATTCATTGGCACGTTGCTTTCTTTGGGGATTGATGCTCTTCTATTCATGATGCTTTCATTGGGATTTGGCATTGGTTGCAGATATCGGCTTTGTTTGTTCTGTGGAAACTCAAGTGCAAGTTTGTTTTGGCTTAGGAGTCTAGTTCTTTGTCAGCCTTTAGTTTTGCGTGGAGAGATGAGGTTTGCCATCAGCTTTTGGAAAAGGGAGCTATGCTGATCAAAGATGTCCAATCTTTGGAACCCACATAGTATTCTGCTTTAGTAGCTCTTAGGAAGCGTTTATGAAGTTCATTGTATATACCCTTCTGCTTTTTGCATTTTTGATTGGAATTATTTTTCTGTAAATATAAGACATATTTTTCAAAAAAACTCACAAATAATTCAAACTTTTAGGAACTAAAAAAATATGGAATCTAGATAGTCAAACTTAAATACTCTGCATTCTTCATTGAAACTTGAAAGTTGAACATAAAAAGCAATATCATTAACATGTCATATGATAACAACTTGGGCAAATGACATGTCAAAAACATATTTTAAATTTAAAGTTTAAGTGTGTCTGTCAAAATTACAAATACAACATCATGGTTCATAAATCATGATTCATAAATGAGAGACTTGATACAATCTCAAAGTTTGTTGCTGATCTCATCTCCATCACTATCATGATTCACTAGCATCATGTTTCATGATAGAGGCATCATCATGCCAACACTCTCCTCTAGAATATCTATAAGCAAAACATCTGTCTCATCTTTCTGATCATGACCTCTAGGCGTGGAAGATGATTCACTACTGATGCTCCAAAAATTGCACTAAATGCACCAAATGCAGGGAGGACTTCTCATACTCGAACTGAATGTCTTACCCTCCAAAGGTTTCATCCACAAGTGTGAAATGCAATGGATACTAGCCATATTTGCCAATCTGTTAGCTCCCAGTTGGTTTTTCTTCTTGTTATGGATAAACTCATGTGTAATCCAACTCCTCCCTCCTGTAGGTCGATGCACTAGTGACTTATTTTTTAATAGGAAAGTAAAGTTATACAAGTTCAAATATTTGCATGTTGCAACTTCGAAACAAAAAATTATGAGGCAGTACTTACCTGACACAACACCCTGATTGCAAATTGTGCTAGCTGTGGTGTCTCATGTCGATGGAACACCCACCACTATGTAGGGGTGTTATCTGTGAAAGGTGTATCCTTTGATACCCAAGCTATAGTGAAAGCATGGTCGATCCCTTCAAGGTATGTTAGGGATTATAATCATATTTACTGTTGCTTGTCAGGGTTAGGATACATCCTCTCCCCCCTACAAGCAATACTTGATGATATCTTTATCCTTGTGTATGTGAAAGTAATTAGGTGCTAGGAAAACCCCTGTAATATGTAATTCCTGTTAACATTGTCCACCTACTGTCCACAATCTCCCATATTGGCTGATGTTGTGATTCATCATTATTACATACTATTGCTATGTGTTCTATTGTCTCATCCATGCTGAAATTTCTGGATGCTAGCGTTTTAATGCAAAACAGAAATTTCACCTCTTTCCTAGAGGTTTCCCGGATCTCAATCCTGTGAGTTTTCAGCCTTAGGGCTGTTATGAAATACATACAAAACAGGAGCAGCAGTGGACAAAATTTCAATACATAACAACCCCAATCATCAAGGCAATCCAAGAGAAAAGATACCAAAGTGTTCTGGTAGGCTAGGGCAATCTTATCATGTATAAACCAGATCTGAAAACAGTTATTTACAGCTGTAAATACAGCAGCGAAACAGCCCTTATCTTCTTCAATTAGAATGTTAAATCACTTCACATAATCACTCTTAACTTATGTCAAATCAGGTAGACATATATAGCCGGAAGTTACAAACCATGAAGAACATAGATGGCTGAAAATCAAATCTGCAATTTACACACGAAATGGACAGTTGGAAACTTCATTAATATGTAAAAGATGAAGTTCATGTACATACCATGTCCTTATCACAAGGCGAGTAAAATTCTCTAGCTCTCCAAAACCCTAGCTAGGGAAAACAGTGAAAACCTTAGTTCAACCAAGGAGATCCAACAAGCATGAATCACTCAAGCAAGCCCTCCAACGAAAGACATCTCCTCTTCTTCTCTTCTCCAAGTACGACCTAGGGTTTCTTTGCAAAACCCTAATCTCCAAATCTCCAAGGGACGAAATCCTAACCCTAGACTACAAGATGTTCCAAGAAGATCAAGAAACCCTAGCAACTCCAAGAGAGTGAGAGATAAAGTACTTAAGAAGATCCAAGAGAGAGAGGAAGATTGAGTGCACTCCTCTTGATCACATCTCTACACAAGAATGGACAATAATGATGAGTGAGTGAAGAAATCTCTCTCTCTCTCTCTCTCTATATATATATATATATATGAGAGGTAAGGGAGGCCAACAATACATATGTGGGCTAATGCCTTTACAAGCAACCTTTGATAATCATATGTTGGCTCACACATGTGGAGTGCTACACTCCAAGGGTACACATGTCAAGCTTCGAGGAGATGTCGTCCACAAACAAGGCCCCAAATGCAAGGGCGCTCCACGAGGAGTGTCCAATGCTCCTCCTACAAGCCTCCAAACGCTCCATCAATCCTCACAAACCATGTACTCCTTTGGGTCTACTTCCCTTGTATGAACACTGTGGCAACCTTGGTGTACCTGAGCCAACTCCAAGCCTCCATACATGAATTGAAGCTACCTAGTGTTGTTTAGGCATTGATGCCCTCCTTCAAGATGCAAAATACTCCTCCTCCTAAGTAGGGTGTTCTCTAGGCAAGCAACCATCTCCATGTGGTCATCATGAAGGACATACCCAAGTTGTCAAGAGATCTCTAACACCCTAGCGAAGAATGTGAGGCAAGCACCCAATTGAGGTCAAGCAACAACTGAGTAAGCCATCTCCAATGTGCAAGTCCATGACGGACCATCTTCCATGTTCAAACCCATCACGGATCATCCAGGGGCTGAACATGCACCATGTACCCCAAATCTCATGAAACTCAGAAACACCCCCAAACACGGTGTAAACACTTTCTAAATGACCCAAAAGCTAGTTGTCCATGCCCTTGTATATAGAACCCATGCATGCAACATCAAAATCAACCATCCTTAAGATTTTCACAATAGGCTCACAAATAGATATATATATTTTTTTGCAAATGACCATAATGATTCATTGAAGATTGTATGCTATGGCATTCTACTATTCATCAACTCTTTATTGCATACAAATCATTACATGTTTTTGCTCTAACACCCTTGACAATGCAATGTAATGGGTGGTAAACCTAGTGCCACTAGTGTTGAGTAGATTTTTAGTTTTGTATTTTTTGAATATACTCAAGCTCAATTGATGATTAAGGAAGAATTTTGTCATTTTTCTTGCTTGATATATATTTCCTTGCACAAAACTTATTTTACCAATGTCATAAAGGGTTAGATCTATACAATGCGTTGCACAAGGTGTCCAAAATAGCCTAGGAAAATGCTCCACCAATAACTCACTGATATAGACATAATTGAATGTATTGCTAATGACAAATTGTACCACTTTGTCCTGGAAAAATTTGCGTCCCTCAGTATCTCACACAACTATTCACTAGATTGTGCCTTGTTCACACAATCAATGGTAGACAAATGAATTACTCCCTTAGAACAACAAGCAAATGTGTTCACAAGGGGTCTAGACTGTAGATTGGTCCAACTATCACTCACTATAGTGTCCCATAGATCTCTTATAGGTTTAATTCTTTCCTTCATTCTATGCTTGCTCCTCTCAACTCTTGTGGTCCTTAAGAGTTTCATAGCTTGGGGGTCCATATGTGGGGTCAAAATGTGTAGCCCTCTTTAACAAGTCTCAAAATAAATGGATTCTGATAGTATTGAAAGAGATATCATACCCAATGAAAAAATCATATACAACATCATCTCATCCTTTCTCTCCTTGGTCCCAATCTTGTTGCAATGTTTGTTGGGCTACTTTTTGGATTTGGTAGATTAGGATTACTCCCGAGTCCATATGGCATAGATGATGATGTTGATTGGACGAAAGTTCTTGCTGCTGTTTTTTTATTCTTTTAATCCGCGTAATGCATTACTCGAGGAAACCCACCAAGCACTTCCCCTCATTCCGAGGATGATACCTAGGGTAAATCAGATTCTATATAAGCTCGAAGCTTTGTCATGTCACTTATGGGAATAGAACCTGAGTGGGGAGGTGTTGGCACACTCTTTCACCCTCCAATCAGATTTGATATAAGTGTAAATTAGCGATGGAAAAGTGGCTAATTCAAGGAGAGAATGCCCCTAATGTCACTAGCAAACCTCCTCTACATTCGGGCCAGTGCATGCCAACTTCAGGGGGGAGTCCCTAGGTACCTTGCTGCTGATTTGGATCTTATTTTCTGCAAAAGAAACACAAAAAACAACACCCAACTTTGTCTTGGACAGCATGTGAAACTGCCCAAGACGTTAGGAAAAAGATAGTATAAATCACTTGGAAGGATCCTGCAGTGTTAGTGTGAGAAAGATGAATAGAAAGAGGAAGAGAAAACCACTTAAAAGATCGAAATTAATCACAATATGCGGCTATGAACTACTAATTAATGCTCAAAGTAAGAACACGATACCGACAAGAACGAAAGCTCAATACAAGCACAACCCTTCTTTATTAATGGCTCGCCAAAGGGCTGATTGCACCACAAAAGACAAGTGAAGAACCGATACAATTATGATCCTTGCACAAAGAAAGAGTAGATAGACGAGAAGAAGAATGAGAGAAGAGAGAAACTTTGTATGTTGCTGCTGCAAATATCCGACCTCGAACAATGGAGAGCTCTCTCCAATATATAGATCTATGAGGGCACACTTCCCAATCAAGCACAAGAGGGTGCACATGTGGATAAATCTAGAAGGTAAGGCACATGAATGAGGTAAGCATGAGTGAATAATGCGCATGGGGAAGAGAAGGCGAGTGAGAGAAGTTAACTTCCACGTGTGAGGGTTATGGGCACATGAGAAGCTAGAATAGGCACACTAAGATACTCAATGCGCATGGGAGGATGAAGTGGCATCTCAAGGAGATGAAAAGGGACACGTGTGGAAGCTAGGAGGGAGGGAATAAACACATGGAGTGAAAGGAAGAGTGAATAAGTAGAGAGAGTAGGCATAGCAAAGGGAGAATAAAGGAATTGCACCCTAAAATATAGAGAGGAGGCGCACACGAGAGTAAGGGAGACTAGATGATGCTTGTGTGAGAGAAAGAGAGATTAGGGAGGCACATGAAGGAGAGATGCGCTAGGAAATAGGAGAGGGAGAGGGAGATAGCTCATGCATGGAGAAAGGGAGTGGAGTGAGCTAGAGAATGCACCACATGTGTGAGAGGAAGAGGAGGAAGGGAGGCACACATGAGAGTGGATATATGGATAATGAGGGAGTAGAACATGCACCAAGATTTAATGGAAGGGGATAGTGCATGGAGGAGAGGAATGGAAGGGGATAGCGCATGGAAGGGCTATCATTGGACAAGGGAGAGTGAGGTGCATGCCAAGGGAGGTAATGTGCCCTAATTAATAGGGAAGAAGCACATGAATGAGGAATAAAAGGAAATTAGGGAATTTAATGCACGAAAAGTGAAGTAATGATGAGTGAAGTGAAGAGAGGTAAGTGAGGCTTTAATTAGCCCAATCACGTCCATGTGGTGTGCCACCTCATCCACACACCCCCTTCATTAATTATTTTTCAATTAATTGTTTTATTCCTTAGAAAGTGCGCCCCTCTCATTAATTGAGCCACCCAACTGCCACATGTCACACTGCATCACTGCCACTTATCGGAATTTGACCCTGCCACTTGTCATCTTTGGAGACGACCACCCCTACTATAAATAGAAACTACTAAAAATAGGGGTCCGGCCCTAAAAAATAGGAAACTGCCAAATTTGTCTAGGATGATTAGGAGATCACTGCCAAGTGTTAAATGTCTAAAAATAGACACTGCTAAAAATTGAATCCCCCCGCATGTCAATGATATCATACTCATCGGATTCGATTCTTAGTGAGGATTCCAAATATGTGATCATAATTGACATGTGAGCCTAGGTGCTCCACCTGCTAAAAATAGAAATACTAACAAGTCATCTTGGCTAAGGTCCAATATACTGATAATGTCTCAAGGATCAATACTCTACACTCAGAATCGTGATCTGAGGCCTGGAGCTCAACCTGATTAAAATAGAAAGTACCTACGTGATCCCCAAAAAAAGTGTCATCGGGCTCAGAATCATGCAAGGACCAATACTGTATGCTCAAAACTATCATATGAGTCTCTGGCCAGTTCTCCTAAAAAGTAGGGCTCCTACTAAAAATAACAATCTCTGCCCAATCCATGTAAAACTGCACTAGCTCTATCTCTGAAGCAAAAACAACCACCAACCAGCCCTGCACCTGTCTCTGATGGGAACCAACCTCTGGCTCACACAAGCGCTCAATCTGGGTAAAATCTCTGAATGCCAGCCAAAATAGACTATGTTGGCTCTTAACCCTTTGGATCTCCAACGAAGAAAGTCCAGGGATTAATAGGAGGATAACACTCCATCACACAAACACTTGAGCTAGACCCTATTAACATTTCTTCTCCCCGTTGTTGTATAGGAATTGAAACCTCTAGTCTTGAGAGGTGTCTTGCACTCTTTTCCTCTTTGTTGTTTGGGCTTCTTTTGCTTTGGTCATAGCTTCAATTTCTAATCTTAGTCTCTCCTTTTCCTCCTCTATCATTTTACATCTTCTCACTCCTCCAACAAATTCACGAATAATATCGAGCAAGTGATCTCTTCCTTGGGTTATGGAGGTCCTGCAATCTTTGTCACAAAGTTTTCAAAAAATAGTGCCATCTTTTTGAACAAGGTATTTCCATTCAGGATATTTTAACACCTTAGGGGGTAATGTATTTCATTGGTTCAACGCTCAAGCATAGTAATTGAAAATTTGAGATAACAATGAGCACTCCAAAAGTTAGAACTTAAAAATGCTACACCCACATCATTGAAAAAACTTAAAAAAATAAATTGTTAGTATTTGAGCTTGAGGGCATGAAATAGAAATACTCTTTGAGTCGTAAATTGAAATTCGTCTTGTGATTTTGTAGCACAAAAAAATACAGACCATTCAGTGATGGAAAGGGTGCACTATGAACTTTTTACACTGCTTTGCTAATTTAATAATGTGAAAGGGGACACCATTTATCTCTTCTTGAGTTGTTTCCACTATGAAAGGAGCAACGGATGAATGGATATTCAAGTGAACAAACCAATTTGGTTCATAACAATGGTATTAGAGCCTAGTCTTTGTTAGATTACCTATTGTTTCAAAGATCTTCTCCTTTATACGTGGGTGTGCAACGATAGAGATAGCAGAGCTAGAGAGAGAGGGCACAATGGTGAAGGGATCCTCATGGGGTGAGTTGACCTTATAGTCCCTTTTGTCTTTTTTTTTCTAAATTTTTTGAGGGAGCTACAGTGCATTCATGATGTAGGGTGCATGCCTAAGAGCATCTTTTATTGTTAGAAGGCACACTTCCCTAGGTGAGTGCTTTAGTAGTGGAGTGTCATAAATGTTGGAGGTTTCTTGTTAAGCCTTTAACTATAGCCCTTATCATTATCTTTACATTAAATATAGTTATCATTGAAATTAATGCAACTGCAAGAGCCATTCTTTGGAGGATGGAAAAGACCCTAGCTGTAGACTAGGCCCCCCAACACACTCCTGGGGTTCCTTGGTATGAGACCAAGCAGTGAGAGCCATGGAAAAAGACCCTTGTGAGGGCCCCCAGTAGATGACTGGGGTTCTTGGTCTAGAACCAAGCAGAAAGACCCTTGTGAGGGCCCTTAGTAGATGACTTGGGTTCTTGGTCTAGAATCAAGCAGTAAGACCCTTGTGAGGGCCCCCAGTACATGACTGGGGTTCTTGGTCTTGGACCAAGTAGTAAGTCCCTAGATGTGTCTAGGGCCCCTGGATGTGGTCCAGGGAATCCTTGCCCGATGCTTGGATTGATCCTTGGATATGTTCCTTGGTGGTTGACATAAGTCCCTAGATGTGTCTAGAGCCCCTGGATGTGTTCCAGGGAACTCTTGCTTGATGCATGGGTTGATCCTTGGTCTTGTACCTTGGTGGATATGACCCTAGATGTGTTCTAGGGCCCCCAGATGTGTTCTGGGGCAACCTGGTTCCTGACCAGGTAGATCTTGGTGTAATACCAAGATGTGTTGATATGTGATCCTCTTCTTCTCTCCTAGGATGTATCTAGGAGTGTCCATGAAGATGGACTTGATCACAGTGATGATAAAGTTTATAGGTCACTATGAGACTCACGAGGACATGTTTTGCCATTATGTAACTCCCCTTGGCTTTGTCTTAAAAGGTAACCCTTTTGTTGTTTGCTTTCACTCTTGTTTTATGTGATGAGGATTTTATTTATGTGATTAGGGTTTTAATTAAATATTAATTGACATATTAATTAAATGTCAATAATTAAATATAATTCTAATTACCCTAACCCCTCTCCCAAACTATAAATTAGACCCTACCCTTTGTATTTTGTGACTTACACACACACTCACTCTTCTCTTGGTCTAATTTTCGGTGGCTACTTCAATTTGTTCCTTGTTCTAAGTACGACCTCCTTGGTGGACTCTTTCTCCTACTGTTTTGAGGAACGACTTCCATAGATCTTCTCCTTGTTTTCTGGAAGCTTCATATTTGTTGTGGCTTCTAGGATAGGGTGTCGCGGATCTCTCCTCTTGCTGTTCTAGAGTGGAGCAGACCTTCCTTCTTACTGGGCAGACTTTCCCTTTGCTGTATAAGGAAGCCGCGGACCTTCCTCTTACTGTTTTGGAGGCTGCGGCCTTCCCTTAGTTCTCCTTCTTGCAGCCGTTGTTGGGTTAAGGCCGCCGCTGCCCTTGACTACTTCTCCCTCTTGCTGTCCAGTTTTCCAAAGGAAGAAATGCATGTGGAGAGTTTGACTTTGTACTTCCAGATCTGTGTTAGTTTGCTTATGGAGCCATTAATACTTCCAGATCTGAGTTTGTTTGCTTATGGAGTCATTGGTATTTCAGATCTGAGTTAGTTTGCTTATGGAGCCATTGATACTTCCAGATCTGAGTTTGTTTGCTTATGGACTCATTGGTATTTCAGATCTAAGTTTATTTGCTTATGGAATCATTGGTATTTCAGATCTAAGTTTATTTGCTTATGGAACCATTGGTACTTTCAGATCTGATCTTGTATTTGCTTAAGGAGCCACTTGTACTTTCAGATCTGAGATAGTTTGTTTATGGAGCCTCTTGTACTCCTAGATCTGAGTTAGTTTGTTTGTGGAGCCTCTTGTGCTTCCAGATCTGAGTTAGTTTGTTTATGGAGCCTCTTGTACTTCTAGATCTGAGTTTGTGTTTTGCTTGATGGGGGGTTTGACACTTGTTTTCCAGATCATAGGGTTTTCTTGTGAATTGATTTCCTTGCTGTGCTATCACTGTTTCTTGGAGGTTTTCTCATTGGGGTTATTTGCTTTTATGACTTTGGTTTATTATTGTTTCCATTGGGGTTTTACTATCCATGGCAAAACTGTCCCACAATTCTTTTGACAGAGATCAAACCCTAGAGGTTTGATATATGAACCTAAACTTCATCTGAGCATACTTACAGAGGCATACATCTACATGTGACAGGTACACATTCTTCATTGGCTAAGAGGTAAGCTAAGATTTGTTTTTCTGGACTTAGGAAATTTGTTAATGTTCAAAATTTTAATTTCATGCATACAAATCTGTTTATATCTTGGTTTAATGTACTGATCTTAAATTGTATTAGTGAACATAATTTAAAAGAATGTCACAGTCTTACTTTTTCCCTAAAATCTAACAGTTATGTCGAATTATTATTATTGCATGCTAGCCTTCTTTGTTACCAATATATACATCAAGGAGACTCATTTGAATAATTATCTCATCTTGTGCATTTCATATATTGTAATAAGAGGTTTCCCTCTCGAAGATGCTTCTTATTAATTCACTCTCTTACTTGATTTAGATGCGGTATTACTAAATTGGGTCTTTTTAATGCTTATTTGGCTATTTGGTCCATAACATTTGTTATTAGAGTGGATGATCCTTGGTTTGGCTCCTTCAGACAAGTCATCTTACCTTTTTTGCTCTAACAATTTTTTTTGGATCGTTGGCATTACACGAAAATTTTAGGGCTGATAGAGGACATAGTGAAGTACATTAGGTAAAAATCTCAGAATCTGGCTTGCTATATTTTCGAAGTTATAGGTTGTACAAGTTAGGGGTTTTTGTCTAGACCTCAAACTAGGATTAAACAATCATATTTGAAGATTTCGAGGTCCAAATTGAGTGCCATTGGTGGCATTTTATAGAACATAGATGAGGGTATTTCAGATCCAAATTTTAGACCTGTTAGGGAAATATTGGCAATGTGGCAGTTCGTACAAGTTTGCTCTCTTGAAATAGGGAAATGTTGATGTTTTTGTAGCATTGGGCGGGTATTCTCACATTGGCCTTGGTGTTGGGCATGTGGGAATCTTTGTTGGCACTGACATTGCATTTTTATTCTGTGAAAACCCCTTTTGTATAGGGTTGGGGCTTGGAATTGTTGTTGTTGGGGCTTCACATTCACATGGAGGAATAAACAATTCTAATTTAATGTTGAGTTTAGTGGAGTGGTCCTTAAAATAAGTTAAGGGCTTCTAAACTCACTTTAGACTCCTATAAAAGGAGAGGCAATGTGAGGAGGCACTACACACATTTCATTGTGACATTTTCATCTTGTCATTATGGTGTTGGCATGAATGAGTAAGCACTCTTGCCAAGGAGATTGGGGTTGCAAATTTCAGCAAAGGAAATTCTTCACTTTGGCAAATCTGTCCTAGGGTTTCTGTCTTTCTATTTTTTGATTTTCTGCCAAGAGAGAGAGGCCGCACGTGTGAGGGAGAAACAACAACACGTGTGACAGGAAGAGGAGAACAAGCCACATGTGTGATCCGTATGACACATGTGAACAATACAGCCGCACGTGTGAGCTGTATGATGCAATTATTGCAGGCCGTACCGCATGTGCGGGTCCGTACAACAACCGCAGGTCCTCTGTATAGCCGCATGTGTGAGGAGGGTGACATAGGGAGCTGTACATGTGACGTCAGCTAGGGTTTTTGTCAGATAGGGTTTCTGCAGATTTGTAAGTTGGAAGATTTTCTAGAATTTCGCTGAAGTTGTCATTTACTGAGGACTGGTTTTTGTCCTGAAAATTTCATTGAACAAAAATTTGTGTCTCTTGTGTATGGATGATTTCTCTTTGATCTTTGTGCTTCTGCTACAATTTGTTGTCATAATTTCAATGTAAAATTATTTAGTGATAACAACCCTAGTTTACTGTTTGAGGTCACTTGGAAGTAATTTTCAGATTTGAAATTGAATGTATTAAATGCTTAAAAATTGTCAAAAAAAACAATAGTTTTTGGTAATTCTAGCATAAATTTCTTTTGGAAGGTCCAAATTGCATGGGATTAGTGGGAACTTGAAGATGATATATTAGAGTGCCTCTTGTAAAAATTTCATCAACAAAAGATTAGAATTGGCGAAGTTGTAACAAGTTCAAGGTTGGATAGGACAATAGATCCCAATCAAGGCTTTACAAGGGTTTTGAGGAGACCCTAATTTTAGAAAGTTTTCTCTATTTTGCATCAATTAGATTTTTTTAGGCTAGAGACATGTACCGGTGTCAATAAACACAGAGATATGTTGTTCAGTGGGAAAAATTGTGGTTGGGAAGCATACACACATAGACTAAAAGTGGGGTCTACATAGGATGCTCTTGTACACCTCGGTTGGTACTTTACGAGTAGTATTGTATTAGAGATAATATGTTTTTAGGTTTGATATTCCATGTACCCTTAGGGTATGTCGGAATCCCATACACATACCTAAAACTATACTTAGATTGCCTTTCGACCATTTGTATCTATAGTTCATTGAGCACAACACTCGTGGAGATCACTCTTGCATACTTGAGAATTAGGTTGTATGGCTACGAGAACGATCCATCCTCCTTAATGAGAGCCATGGAAGACTGAACAATTATTATTGTTGGAAACCCAATGGTATATTATAGAGTTGTAGATCTTGACAGTCCCTTACCCATAAGACCCTACAAAATCCTAATCCCATAATGTCTAGATGTAGTAAGCCAAATGTGAT
This sequence comes from Picea engelmannii, assembly GCA_009831015.1. Lineage (NCBI taxonomy): Eukaryota > Viridiplantae > Streptophyta > Pinopsida > Pinales > Pinaceae > Picea > Picea engelmannii. The sequence continues at coordinate 66,168 of ML812611.1, forward strand.
TCTTGTAAAGACTTTTGAAGGTCAATTTGTGTGTTGTATTCTTTACAAGTTGACTTAGTCACATCCTGGTGGGGGTTTGGGGGTTTGTCCCTGAATGAAGGCGGTTCAAGGGTGAAGCCCTTGAGGATTTTCTTTTTGGTCTGTTATGTGTTATTTTGGCCGTTTCAGCGCATTGTAATCTAATCCTGGTTAAAGGATTATGATTGTAATTTAATTCGGGTTCACGGATTAAGGTTGATTGAAGCTGTAGAATACCTAAATATTTGTATGGTGAATGATTGAGTTAGTACAATGATTTAGAGAGAGAGGGTAGCTTTCAGTTAAGCTAGTTTTCTTGGTTAAGGGTTTCCAGGGTAAATGTTGTGTATACTGTGTGAATGCGCCATTGTTATTTTTACGTTTAAGATTTTGTTGGTATTGCTTTTCTTGCACAGGTTTATCAAACTCTTTATTTGGTATCAAAGCGAGGTTATTGGCTTTTGAGGAACACCTTCGTTGCTAGGGTTTAATTCATTCCGTGAAGAGTAAGGGTATCTTGGGTTTGCGATAAACCTGTTCTTCAGTAGGAGCTTTGTGTAGTGGATCTTGTGTGAAGAAAAACGACAAGCAGTTTAAGAGATCGACAAGGGGGTGGTCAGAGTGAGTGAGATTAGAGTTCGAGGACCTCCCTCATGAACAAGGCTAGGTACTATTGGTTTGGATATCGGAAGAAGGTGGAGAGGGAGTTTTGGGACTCTTTGAAAAGGAAATGATACTGAGAATGGACCTCATAGTAGAAGGGGCAACGAAAAATGAAGTGCTCTAATGTCTTGGTCTCTTGAAGATGGTAGAGTTTGTCTGTTCGTGTTATATGGTGATTGGCTTCGCCTTCAAGCCAATGCAATCCAACATGAAAATGGCCCAATAGGATCCTTAGCGTATGCATCCAACGACAAAGCATGTAAGGCAGTCGAACAATGAGGCCATCCCTCATCTCCATTAAGTGCTCTGCATAGAAGGCCATCTTGGGATTCAATCCACTTGGGGGGTCAATCCAAGTAACTTGAATACACTACCTATAAATGTCCTCTCGAATAACGCTATGGAACTCTTGCTTAGTCACATGAGTTGACCAGGGTTTATCAAGGCGATATCTTAATGGAGGGTGACGGTACATCGAGATACTAACTAATTGTAGTAGACATGTGGCCTCCATAAACTAACAATGAACCCACTCGAGAGGATTGGTCAAGGAAATGGTCGTCAATGAGTGGTATGCAAGGTGAGGGTAGCAAAACTTATCGATGATTGAGTTAGCAAAGCTTTGAACATAGTGTAGAAGAGGAACTAGTTCAAAAGTGGTCTCAATTCGAAAGAGGTGGGCTACAACTCTGCCTGAATGATGGTTTGGAGACTATCCTCTTTCTTCTAATATTGTTGTGAAGCGTGAGGACATGAACTTTCTTCGTAGTGGTGTAATCCAACTCTAGTAGACTAGGTCCCCAAACCTTTGTGCCACATAGAACAATGGTCTTGATAATGTTGTCCATGAGGTCCATCTTGGATGATATGTCCTAAAATGCTTTTAAAAGCATAGACTCTCAAGAAGTTAGGGAGCAATGGCCCTTGTTGATTCGAGGCTGAAGATCCTTTCTCAAACAAATCTAGGCCGTTAGAACTAAACTTACCAAGTATGTGTAAGTTGTGGTTATCTCCATGTCCATCCCCTGGAAGTATAAGTGGTAGTCTGAAAGAACATTCTTCGACCTTTTGAAGTTCATGACCTTGGTTTTACCTAGGTTGATCGTTAACTGTCAAAGATCACAAAAGATAGATAAGGCATCCAATGGTCTTTTTAAACCCTCCAGGGTTGAGGCCAAGAGGACCATGTTGTTTGCACAGAGGAGGATGGAGATCAAGACACGGTGGAGGAGACAACCATCATCGAACCTAATATGCTCATGTAGAAAAGACTCCAGCTTGTTGATATAGATTCCAAATAATGTAGGGAAAGAGGGCACCCTTCCGTCACCCCAATGGTGCTCCTGATCATATTTGACACTTCTTGGTGCAAAGGTGACCAAGAACAAATTCAAAGAGACACATAATAGCCGTGATGAGGATCTTTGAGAAAACAATGTCTCCAAGCCTCTCGAATAAGGCCTCAAGCTCAAGTCATTGGTCAAACACCTTTAGAAAGTCGACAGAGTAACATAAGACTTTCGAAGAGTGATGTCTCGCCTCCTCAATGATCGAAGGTGAGGATATGAAAAGTGGTTTGGTGCTCAAGTCATTGGTTTGAAGTGTATCCTCTCGAGCTCCTCTGATAACTGTAGGTGAAGGGCAATGACATAGGGCTATGGGAACGTATGGCCAACCATGATCATTAGGTAAAAGTTCAAATCAACACTAGACCCCGATTTGTGAATCAGGTGAATAGTATGGTGGGACCATGTTTGTGGAAACCTTGAGCAAACAACATGGTTGAATAAATCAACGATGTAATCAAGAGAAGAATGTATATCTTGTTTGAACTTTGAAGAATTGGACTTGAACTTGGTTGATTGTTGGGCACTTTCTTGGTCAAACCTTTAATGGGGCCCTATTGATGTTGGTTATTTGTTTCATTCATGGAAGAAGTGGGTCGTATTAAGGGCAGTGGGTTCTCTACATGGAAAAGGCATTAGAACCCATGATACTAAAATTAACTAATTGGAACCTGAGCAACTAATATGATGCTTAGAATAATTATTGAAGCCTTTGATGAACATGAGAGAGGTTTTGTGAAGCTAAGGAGGTGCTTCTTATTTTCACATAAATCATTGGGTTGATAAGTATAATCCCTTGCTATGGTAGGATATCACAATTCCATGTTAGCCAGGCCCCGTTAAAGGGTGGTTTGACATACTTGGGTCCATCAACCAAAAAGTTATCCAAAACAAAACTATAGTATCTATATATTTCATCTTTTATTTCATTCATATTCCATCGTTCATCCATTAAGAGCATTTAGTAATTTTAATTCAATGATTGAGTGTTGATAAGGTGAGATCCTGGGTATATAAACTATTTTGCCAAGTTTTAGACACCTTCTTAGTTGATGTACATATGTTCTAATTTGCCCTTAATGAGGTCCAACTGAGATGGAGTTGTGGGACTTGTTAACTCCCAAAATGAATATTTTCAGAATTTGTTTGGGAAATCAAACGGTGATGGTTCGAGGGTACATTATGGAGTGAACTCAACATTATAGAGTTCACCATTTGGCATCGATGGTTCGAGAGTGCTAAAGTTAGACTTAGAAGATGGTCATAGATACTATTTGTTTAGGGGTAAAGGATTGGATAACTTCTTGGTGGGTGGTTCACAGTATGTATATCAAGAGGGCATATCTCACTCATATTAGTGCACAGATTGATTGGTTTCTTGGGATATACAGTGCTATTTATAACATGTTCCTCCATATCTATTTTTAGCAGGTTGCCCTGTGCATATAATTGTCATGGATTATTTTTGGAGTATTCATGGAAGGATGCATACAATGAGATGGGGGTTCTTGGATTCTTGATTTTGGCAATTTTTATAAGTTTCTTTTGTTTGAAACTTAGTCTTTTTCAACAGTTGATGACAATGTTGGGCACCCAATGAATAGTTCTCCAAAAGAGTTCTTTCACATTTTCAAGATGGGCAATATTGAAAAATTTCTATATCTAGAAATTTTAGCTCTCTTGAAATTTTATTGTAGATTTGGATACCATGTGGTTCCGTTTTGGTGGTATTCCAAGGTAGTCAATGCCTTGATCAAGTTTAGTTCTAAAAATAGACTTGTTGCTTGTTCAGAGACTAACATTTTTGGATACCTAATATTGTGTACAACACGAGGGTGAAATTTGGTAGCAATCCAGGACCTTAAATTTTTGGTCAAAATTAGGTTTTGACTTTTGGGATGTGGTCATATTTTTGGAGATCCAGTATGTTGTACAATATTAGGGTCAAATTTCATGCCATTCCGAGAAGTTTGGGTTTTGGTCAATTTTACAGTGTTGGGATCATTTTGGTGCATTCTAGAAGGTTCTTGGTGGTTGATGAGTGGTCATGAGTTGGTTGGCTATGAATTGGCATGAGTTGTCATGCACTTATTGTTTTTAATTACTTCATCATGGAGTATTTATTCCTCCTATTATTAAATTACTTTATTATGGAGTGATGGAGGGGAAATTCAAATTACTTTAGGGGGATGCTTTTGTGCTGTTTGAAGATACCACCTTGAATATTATTGGCCTAGGAAGCTTTTTGGATGGTGCGCCTTATTATTTATGGACTTAGATGGATAATATACTCATATCCTATTTTTGGCATGTGCATATAATTAATGGTGCCTAGAATTGAGGTGCTCCACTTATATTATTCTTGGAGGGGATCATGTCCCATTTTTATCCCAAGTACTATTTTAAGGAAGAGGATAAATTCTTGAGGCCTCTTGGTGCTTTCATGAGATTGTTCATTGCTTGGAGATGGAGCCATGTACTTGGAGTATTTTTGGAGTTCTATTCTAGAGCCTTTTTCTATACTTGATATTTGTAACAGATTTGGATCCCTCTATGATTGATCCATCTCTATTCTTGCTTCTCTCTTCTCCTATAAATCATTGTACAAGCAAGGAAGCATCAATACTTTCTTCCTTCATGCCCTTGCTTCAATTATTCTCCTTGATAGTTGTGATTGAGAGCTAGCATTAGAGGACAAGTATTTATTGGATGACTCTCTAGTCATTACCATGATTGTATTGAGTGGTAGAATCAAATAGATTTTGTTCGCCCTACTTTATTTCATTAATTATCGATTCCACATTAAGGCACCAATCACTTTACTTAGTTGTTTAATCAGATATATACAAGCTAAATCAATTTCACCTCAATTTTTGTGCATTTAAAGAAGCATATAGATCATCTAGGGTAGTTTATTATTTCACAGTAACAATTATGATTGTTTTGATTAAAAATGTTGCGCCCTAACCTGTATAGCTTGGGAATTTACAAAATGAGGGAGTGGGGAGTCAATACAAATTTCCTTATCTTCGTTCAACCGAAGATGGAGTTCGACTTTCCTTGCCCGTAACTTCTTACTCAGAGTTACAACTTGACTAGAATATTGTTTTACATACTAACCACCTAATATAATACACCTAAAAAACATCAGACTTTGTGGAGCCTCTGAGGGAATAACCATATTTGGCCAACGAGAAATGCGAATGTAATGCCATATTGCATTTGACTTCTCTCTTTCTTGATTCTTTCTTTGTTTTTTTTCCCCTAGCCGATGACAGAGGACTAAGGCACTGTGTGAAAGACCTAGTGTAGGAAAGGATCTTTGCCCTAGGCGATAAAACCCTTCCCCTGTCCATTTTGCCTGACTTCTCTTGCTCCTTGTCCTCCTCAACCTGATTTTTCCAACATCTACCTCTGCTGTTGGGGCAAATTCAATTGCATGTTTTCCTTCTGATGCTGTCTTTGAGCTAATTTCTGCGTACTGGGGGTGATTCGATCTCCTTGGTTTTCATTGGTTGTCTTTTTTCTACCATGGATTAACCTTTTTTTGCCATGAAATCCTCGCCATTCCTAGTGGGAGGAAAATCTTCCTCTTGACTAGTTTCTACAACAATCAAATTGTTTTGGTTCAGATTTTCTTCTGCCTTCTGCATGGATGAGGTTTGCTTGATGGCTGTCGCATCCCTATGTTCTTGGAAGCAAGCTGAGATTCTTTTTCTTTTGCTGGTTTTGGAGGGGTTTGTTTCTTTGGATAGAGCTTGTAAAGTGTCCATATTTTTGGTAATTGTTGCATCTGAATGGAGGTTTCTTGTAGTCCAGTTTTTGCACATGAATCCAATTGTCTATTTGCAACTCGATTGCCTAAAGGAGACCATCTTCGAGGTTCATTTCAACTCACATTCAAGCACAAGTTTACAACCCTAGCAATGACTCAACTTTATCAACGTATGTCCCGAGCTTGTTTCCTATTTCTTCTAGGGTTGCATTGTCCCACATGTTGAGAGGTAGGTGGGTTAACCTTACCTAGACCGAGACCTTGGTGTTGATGTTTCTCCAGTTAGTAGCATTGGGAAGACATTCTCCCAGATTGGTCATGCTGATTTGACCACAAGAGGATGCTACATTTACTCACGGGGCCATACTGATTTGGCCAGTGGTGAATGGTCCAGGGGCAACCTTTCTCCTATTAGTCATGTTGATTTGACAAGGAGTGAAAAAGACTCGAGATGCTCTCACATTGCCTACTCCAGGATGGAGTGATCTATTTTTTTATAGGGCAAGATTGACTTGTTTACAAGTCTAGTGTAATGTTGAAGATGTAGGCTCAAGATACCTCTTGTGATGAGGGGCTTCTTGGTGGGTTTACTCAACATTAGAGCTCTATCTTAATTAGACATGCATGTGAGGAGATGATCCATCAACAAGGCTCATGGACAACTTTTCTAGTAAAGAAGAAATGCCAAGAAGAAACCCCAGAAATCGTTAAAGAAGATATTGAAGACAAAAGTACAAGTCGTCCCTACAAGTAAATTAAAGGTGACTCAAACTGTATAAATAAAGGCTGGATCATTTCATTTTGACACACAACACATCTCTTCTCATCAAGTGCGCAACTCCCAGTTGCGGTTGCAGTTGTAGTTGCCAGTTACAGTTGCAGTTGCCAGTTACAGTTGCAGTTGCAGTTGCAGTGGCTAGTTGTGTTAATTTTGAGGTGCGCTATCTTGTCTCTGGTTCACTATCTTTGATGGTTGTTCTTCATACAAGGGTGAAATTCTTTATGTGCCGAGTTTCTTCATATTGATGGTGATGTACTTATTGGTGGAAATTCTTCTTAAGAAAAGTTGCGGGGTTTTCTCCCAAGTTTGGGTTTCCCAGGAGAAAATTTTGTGTCTATTGTGTATGGCTATATTTCTATGATTCTATTGTTTCTGCTGCTATTCTTGGTTGAGATTTTTAGTGTGTAATTATTCTATGATAACAGTGGCATAAATTCTGTTTTGAAGTCATAAGGAAATAATTATCAGATCTGAAAATAGAAAATTCAACACTTGGTCAGGGTTTCCTCATGTGGATCAAAGGCCAAAATACACCTACTGAGATAAATCCTCTTGTGCCTAGAAACCATGGGCCATTGCAAAAGATTATATCTTTATCTTCTTTAAGGTGAAAATGAAAACTAAAAAATCCGTTTTTGCAAAAACAAATTTGAATATCTCCTTTTGTGTGGAATGGTGGAACCCACTGGGTTTGAACTTTGGATCCACGATTCCAGAGATTTGAGGCTGGGCCATGTGCCCATGAACTTTCCCATTAGAAGGTGGTCATTAAACAACAATGCCTTTGATTTTAGGGATGTGGAGGAGAGGCATAACTTGGGAATGTCACATTTTGATGAACTTGGAAGAGTTGTGGGGGTGCTTGGTTCGTTTCAGAGGCTTCCATTTCTCTGAAGACTGTGCCCTCCTTATCCATTTCTGTTCCCATCACGAGCCCTTGATTCTTCCACAAGACTTCTTTGAAGTGGCCATCGTTGCAGCAACCGCCGAATGTGAGCTGCTGGCAGAGGACGTATGCGTGGGGGCTGATGAGCTGCGCGGAGGGCTGTGGAACAAGTAGCCAGTGAGTTTTGCTGGCAGAAATCACGTGGAGACAGTTGGTGGACAGTCCATGGTGAAGGGATCTGTGTGATCGCTGAGTAGACACGAGGGTCGCAGGAGCTGTAGAAGCAGTCGACTGAAGAAGATTCGAGAGCGTGGAGAGAGCTGTAGGAAGTCGTCAGAAAGAGAGCTCCCGCGGGTAGGAAGCAGATGACGACTGAGGAATAATAGCCGCCGTGAAAAGGCAAAATGACCGGTGGGAAAAGAAATCAATTGGTCGCGTGTGGAGAAGGCTGGCAGAGGGGTGGAAGCTGCAACAAGGGACGTGCAGGTCCGGTGCGTGGGTGCAACAGCAAGGAGCTGCAGGCTGGTACGTGTAGCTGGTGCGTACGACAACCAACGGAGCAGGGGTGCCAGCAAAGAGGGAGGCTGGGAGGATTTTAAGAGGAGCAACGAGCTGGGCAGAGGATTAGCTGACAAACAGGTTAGCCGCAAGGACACACCCAACAATGCCGAGCAGCTCAGGAGGGCTTGGGCAACCCGATTTTTTTTCAGGAAGCACGTAGAAGTCACCGGGCAGTGAGCAGAAGTAGTCGAGTAGCCCATAAAATTTCAGGTAGACCTAGGAAGCACCCAGAAAGGGATTAGGTAGCCCAAAAAATGCTCGGGCAGTAGGTCTGGGCAGTGGGCAGCGTGCCCGGGTAACATGCAACAGGTCCGGGCAGTGATACATGGGTGTTGTATAATGGAGCATCTAGCCATGTGACGGGAATGAGGTCAATGTTCCTTAGTGTTTTAGAGACAGACTCAAACTGTCATGTGTATTGTGGGGCTAGCACCATGCATGCAATGAAGGGGGTTGGATGTGTGAGATTCCAACTAGAGTCAGGAGGATCTCTGGATGTGGCAGAGGTGTTGTTTGTTCCAGAACTGAAGGTAAGCTTGCTCTTAGTATCAACTCTAGAGGATGAGGGATATAGAGTGGTGTTCCAGAAGGGGCAAGTGTTTCTATATTCAGGGGGAGTGACCCTAGACGTAACAACAGTGCTTGGTGTCAGATAGGGGAGGTTATACAGGTTGCTGGGACCATAGTTTTAAAAATCGGAACCGACACCGGAACCGATCGAGGGTCCAACCTGAACCGGAACAGGAACCGGTAATGAACCGGTCGAACCCTTTTCAATGAACCAATTTTTTAAAAAATACATAAAATATTTAAATTTTAACAAAGAAAATATTTTTAAGATTTTAAATCACGTTTCCAAAGCATTAGAGACAATTAGAGACAACGTATCCAAAGTATGCTCATGAATATATCAAAATGGCACCAAGTGCAATACATATCTAGAGATCGGAACATAAATACATAATCAAGGAGGCTCTAAATGGCCTCGGTCCTCTATAGACCACATCAACAAAAAACATACTAGCAAGAGTCAAGACTACAAGTCACCATCTCATTGATCAACATGATCAACGATCAATCATCACTACTGCTAGAAGTAGAAATGGCATGGGCATCCTCGCCCTCGACATCATCATTTGTCTCTAACTTGGACTCAAACTCGGCCTCAGACTCAACACCATCAGGGACATCTGTGACTACACACTCTGAAGTTGCACTAGCTGTAGTAGTACAAGTACGACCTCGACGAGGCACACGAGGTATACGACTACGCCTTCCTACAGTTCCACTAGGGCCTGCCATGTTTGACTCTGGAATCGGACCGCGGGGCCGTAATAGTGGATTTGCATCCATCTGAACCTGCCCTGCTAACTCCACCTCCAAATCATAATCAACTTCAAACTCTGGTGGGTGAATCTCCACTACCCAATTTGAAGTTGGATCAACATCATCCAACACAATAGGATCTGAATCGGGTCTTTTCTTCAAGAATTGGTTGTGCCTTAGCCAAAGGTTGTACTACACGAAGACTAGATCATTTAATCGTTTTTGTTCTAAATGGTTTCTCTTCTTCGTGTGAATCCTCTCAAAGACAGACCAATTGCGCTCACACTCGGAAGCACTGCAAGTTTGACTCAACACTCTAATTGCAAACTTGTGCAATTGAGGACATTGGCTGGCAAATGACTCCCACCAGTTTGCTGCAAAAAACATATTTAGTCGAGTTAGTTCCTTGAAGTAATAAATTATAAAGTATATAAAATTTAAAGTTTAAAATTTAAACACTTGAACTTTAAACTTTGGAATTGTTACCTGGCTTATCCACATCCCTTGCACTCTTTGCTAGGTTCTTGCTGAAGGTACCTGTGGCTCTAGTGAAAGAAGTGATATGTCGGTGTATATCCAACTGCTCACTCTCAGAAGGGACCATGCCAGAAGGGACCATGCGCTCAAGGAAATCATACAAGCCATCTCTAACCTCCCCAGTCATATCTTCTCCAAGCTGCGCTCTATAATGATACCTAGGGTTCAGGAAATACCCAACTGCATGTATAGGGCGATGGAGTTGATTATTCCATCTATGATCAATGATGTCCCAAATAGGTCCATACTTGGTCACTCTATCCTTGTATGTTGCCCTTATTTTCTCCTTTGCTTGATCCATAGCCTCATAAATGTAACCTATGGCCAATTTTTCCCCATCCACTAGCCACAACACCTTAACAAATGGCTCGACAATTTTCACAATTTTTGATGCTTTTTTCCAAAATGTGGGATCATTAACTTTCTTTTTGGTGTCTTTGCCATCTTGTCTGCAGGCCCACTGAGATGCATTCCATTCATCAGATGCCAACATCTTTTGCAAGTTATTTGATTGGAAAGCCATAGATTGCAATGTCAAGAAGTGAGTTGCAAATCTAGTGATGGCATGCCTAAGAAGTTCTTTGTTCTCTGTGTTTTTCCTCATCAGTCTCAAAACCCACGAGTGGTTGTAGATGTACTTTGTGATTCTTTTGGCATGCTCTATAGTGTTTTTGATCCATTCTTGTTTGCCAATGTCCTCAAGCATGAGGTCTATGCAATGTGCAACACATGGGGTCCAAAATATGGTTTTGTGTTTCTCCTC
>ML812611.1:132125-167101 GCA_009831015.1 Picea engelmannii
TTTTGGGGTTTCTCTTTTGCACTGATCCTGGATTCTTCTTGAGCACAACAAGTCCAAAGTTCTTCAAATGTAGGATACTCCTTCCTTGTGTTCATGCTTGCGGCAAATGCATCCCATGTCTTGGGAAGACCATTGAGTACTATATTTACCAGTTCCTTCTCTGAAGTGATCTCTTCAATAGCTTGTAGTTGATCTCTTAACTGAGAGATCCTCACAAAGTATGATGTTATGTTGTCATCATTCATCTTCATGTCACAGAGTTCATTCTTCAGACTCATTACTTGTCCAATGTTTCTGACTGAGAAGAGGTTTGTTAGGGCATCGTACATCTTCTTTGATGAGTCAAGATGGGAGATGTAGGGTATCAAGTGGTCTTTTATAGAATCCACTATGATACTCATGGCATTGATGTCAACGTCTTTGAACTTCTCCATAGCTGCAACATTCTGCGGTTCCTTCTCTTTTCCTTCTTCAAACTCTGGTTTCATGATCTTTCCTTTCACGATATCCAAACTTTATTCTTGGCAAGGATGAGATCGATCCTTGTCTTCCACGCTTTGAAGTTAGAAGCTCCATCTAACTTGTTCTCTGACTTCATAGAGTAAGTCATGGCTGCTTTAACTTGGTCAACCCTAGATTTGACCAAAAGCTCAAACTTCACGTCTTGGCTTTCTGAGAGTACCAGGAGATGCGCTAGGCTAGGGCGCACTGATCTATCCGGAGATTAGGTCAATCCCTTCATTTAAGGTGCCTCAACGAGAAGATTAGGATTTCTGCAACTACACTTGCTAGTAACCCTAGCGACAGTGTCTTGGAAGCTGCTCCTGCTAGTAACCCTAGTGGTAGTTCCTCAACGAGCTCAATATCCTAGCGGCTATGCTTCCTTCCAGCGTTTAGACTGAATGAAGGAGGTGTGGGCCCGTAACCTGTTAGAATATAAGTGAATGTGTGCTCGTTTTACCATTGACAATACCCTTGTCACCCAAGCATAGGCGAAAGCCACCCTCCGAGCACCTTAACCTTGACAGAGAATCATTCCGGAAGCAAACCCTAGGCTAGATAGCCAAACAAAGGGTAGCGCACCTTTCACCAAGGATAGCGCACCAACAAGAGCTGATCAGATAGTCCAAACCCTAGCCAAGAGATAGTCCAAGCCAAAACGTAACTTCTAGCTGCAGCAATTGCACCGACAACTTTCCTCCAAACCTGCGCACAAACTGGGCAACTGCAGTGTGCACAAGGGAGCTCTGCAGTTGTGAGAATGCCTACCAGAATGAGAACTAGCCTCCTGTATTTATACTAGTTCTGGCTAACTGCCTGGGCCGACTTCTCATTCTGGGTGTCTGTCTGTTCAATATATTATTATTTCTTCTGGTCGACTTCTTCTCTTGGAGGCTGATAACCTAATACATATTATCTTCTTGAGCCGACAAGTCTTCTAGGGTTATTAGCCAACTCATTAGGGTTTCTCTTGCTTCCTGGAGTATTCTATTCTTGTCAGGTTTACACGTGGAGGTAAATACCTCCCGCAACTACCATAATATCAACACTCCTTTGGCTGCCAAGAGTCACCTCCTAAAGTTCCCAAGAGCCACCTCCTAAAGTTTCCAAGAGCCACCTCCTAATGCTCCCAAAGGTCACTTCCTTTGTCTCTTCTAGAGTCTGCCCTAAATTGCTGTCTTAGGATTGTATGACAGCTATTATACAACTGTCATACCTCCACCCTAAGCAACCCCCCTAAGCTGGCCACTCCAACCATCCTAAGCAACCCTCTTAAGCAGCCTCCCTAAGCTACCACTACAACCTCTCTAAGCAGCCCTCTTAGAGGTGCTATGAGGTTGACACATGGCATATGGTTTTCTTCGCACAAGGTTGACACTTGTCATGTGTTTGAAGCTTGACATAATATTAACAATATATCAAAACTTTATTTACATGGTTAGTTACAATAGGGAAAATAGCTACCAAAGCTATATAATTCAAGACAAGAACATACCTCTGCAAGTAAGGCTTGAAGAACTTATTCATGTGCCTTTGGAATGTAGGTGGAGCATTGGTCAAGCGAAATGGTATAACCATGAACTCATAGTGACCCTCATGAGTTTTGAAGCTGTTTTGGGAAAATCCTCATCTCGAAATATGATTTGATGATAACGAGAATAGATTTCAAGTTTGGAAAAGTATGCAATCCCATTGAGTTCATCCAATACCTCATCAATTATAGGAATTGGAAACTTGTCTTTGATTGTAATTGCACCGAGAATATCGAGGTGCTCTACAACCTGAAGAAAACTGAGGTACTATGAGGCTGCCAACTAAGGTTTGTCTTTGACCTTGAGATTGGCTCTAAGTGTCAATCTTCAAAACTATCCTTTGCTGTTTTTAGGACAGCAAACAGTTTAGTAACTTTCTGCCCATAATTTTAATTGGTTTAGTGTTCTTTGAGGTGCCCTTGCAAGTGTTTTCGAACCGGTGGTTAGCACATGCAATATATCTCAAAACAAGTAACACTCCTCTAGATCTTTACTACACAAATAAGCTGATCTACACTCTAAGCATGCATGAAAATAGGATAGGTATTTTTGGTCAACATGACCCTGGATAAAACACCCCCAGGGAAAACCAATTTGGAATGGAAGTATATATAAGTGGTGCCTAAAGCACGAGATACAACAAGTATTACAATACGATGGAACCTATCTACAAAGCAAGCTCCTCTCGAGACTTGGCAAAGGAACCAAGAAGAAATGCGCCCAAGCTTAGTGTGCCTCTTCCCCTTGTTGCCAAACTCACTCAAGTGATGCGCTCTTGACCTTTGTTGCTCCGAAGAAGAATCCCTTGCACCAGAATGTGCTCTTGTTTGCTACCTCTCCACTGAAACAAACCAATCTGCAATCCCTCAAGTCTAGCTCATGCCTGCTAGGTGTGCACCCTCCTCTAAGCCATGTTGTTTATTGCAACTTCATGAGACATCCTCTAGATCGTTCTCCTCTGGACTGAGTTGAGACATTTGTGTGAGGGTGCCCAAGTGTTGGGTGTGCGTCAGACTCTGGACTGAGTTGTTATGACTTGTGGTCTCTTGTCTACTCCTCTGGACTAAGTTGAGATGACTTGAGATGGTCTCTTGCTTTGTACTCCTATGGACTGAGTTGAGTCAGCTTGAGATGGTCTCCTGCCTTGTACTCCTATGGACTTAGTTGAGTCGGCTTGAGATGGTACTCCAGATGGTACTCTTGTGGACTCAGTTGAGTGATCTGTTTAGTATGATGTCCCTGTGGCTGAGCATAGGTGGACGTGTCCCTAGTGGTTGAGCACTAGTGGATGTGTGAGATCCTTGCTATATTTTTTGAGAGTAAGATTTACTTGTAACCCTAATTTGTGATGTAAAGGGTACAAGTCTGCCCCACCATATGTAAGATAATTGATATTGTGTAATGATTAATTATATTATTGAGTTATTGAGGTCGGCCCTATTGTGCCTGTTATCGCACAGTTTGTAGCTAGGAGAAAAGGCTATAAGGTAGAGGGCCAAACTGGTGTAACAGGAACCTATCCCACCCAATGTCACCACGATGGGTAGGTTCTTTCTCTCACTTATAATCTCATTGAGGATTACACACTCTCACACCCCATTGAGGATTACACACTCTCACTTGTAATCTCGGAATTTTAGCAAGTGCATGTATGGCTGAAGTGCGCACATCTCTTGGGCGCTAGGTTCTAGGTTTTCGTAAGCACCCTCTTATGTGCTAGGTCTATGGTGTGGGTGATCTTCTCTATTGCTGGGTTTTTCCCTTGTTTGAGAAGGGTCTTCCCAGGATACTTCTTGTGTTCTTGTGCATGGTTATTCTTCTTGTGAGCTTGGTTATTGCAGCACTTGTGTATGGTGTTGCTGCATTTGTTTATGGTTCAAGTACATGCCAAATGAAATAAACTACATTTGCATGAGCTAAGCATCTTAAAATTCAACATGGTACCAAAGCAGAGTTCTCGAAGAGCCATTGCACAAGCAATTGAAGAAGCCAACCGTCCTCTTGCCTTGCTGCAACTGCAAAAACGACTCTCCCTCTCTTGCCAGGTTTCAACACCTTACATTGAAACGCTGCGGCTAATTTTTGCATAGGAGTGTATGGCCTCCTTCAGTGCACCTCCAACAACATTTAGATTGCAATTCTGAGAATTTTTTATTTTTGGCCCTAGGGTTTCTAGGGTTCCGCAATTTTTTGCATAATTTCGGTTTTAGGGTTTTTGCAACTCATTGAAGGAGTTGTCAAGCTTACCAATGTTCTTCTGACTTTCAAGGCTTATTGTTGGCAATCATAAGTCTAACGAAACCATTAGGTTTCCTAGCCTAACCATTAGGGTTTGTGGAAGAATTTGTAAACCATGAGGAACATAACTTTGGTGGAAGATAGGCTTGATGGATCAAGCAACTTCAGTTCCTAAAAGTCAAGACTACAGATTACCCTAGAAGAGTATGACCTATTGAGTTTGATAGAAAAGACTCTACCGGAAACAATTACCGATGAAGAGAAGGAAGATTGGAAGGCAGATGACGTCAAAGCAAGGAAGATAATCATCTAATCAGTAAGAGATCATCTACTACCTCGTATTGCTAACCTAAAGACAACTTATGAGATGTATGATGCATTGAAGAACATGTTTGATAGTAACAACACCCTCAGAGCTCTTACATTGGGAACCATTTCTTCAAAGTATCAGTGGTAGAGAAAATCTACCTCGATTTGATCGTCTATGGACATACTGCACCCAGGAAGAAACCAAACTTATAGTCAGAGGAGTGCAAGAGTCCCCTCATGATGACAATCATGCTCTTGCCTTTCATACAAAGAAAGGAAACATAAGAAATAGAAGAAGTTTCAACAATACATTCAAAGACAAGAAGACTTCATCAGCTTCAGGTCATGAACACAGAATAGACAATTCAAAGATTCAGTGTTTCAGATGTGACAAGTATGGACACATTGCGAGAAATTGTCCTACGAGGAAGAAAAGGAAGACAACTTGCCTCCACTGCTGATGTTGATCCAGAGCCACATCAAAGAGATGAAGACATAAAAGATGAAGCCTCCTTCTTCATATCAACACTCTTAGGTACGGTTCCTACTGATAGTGATATTTGGTTAATTTGACAATGGTGCTGCCAAACACATGATTGGATATAGAGATCATTTGACAGACCTTGTTGAGAAAGAGTCTAGTCTACATGTTGTACTTGGAGACAATGCCAGATATACTGTGAAAGAAGTGGGAACATCTACTTTTCAACTAGATTTTGACATACCCCTTCAGTTGAGTGAGGTACTATATGTACCTGGGATGAAAAGGAACCTTGTCTCTGTTTTTGCCTTAGAGGATAAAGGCTACAAGGTTTCCTTCTCTGAAGGAAAATTTCTTGCATGGCACAAGAACTCACATATGAATTCTGCCCGAGTGATTGGTGTTCGAGAAAATAGCTTATAAAGGTTGACTGTTCGACCAGTCGAGGCCCTGTTACATGATACTATCAGCTTGAACGAGCTATGGCATAGGAGACTTGCTCATATACATTATAGAGCCCTTCTCACTCTAGGGAAGATGGTAACAAGCCTTCCAGAGATACATGTTCAACATGATGGCGTTTGCAGAGGTTGTGCTCTTGGCAAGAATGTCAAGGGGTCCTTCTTGAGCAGTGACAACAGATCCAAGGGGATCTTGGACTTGATACATTCAGATGTTTGTGGACCCATGACTATTGCTTCCTTGAACGGATATTTGTACTATATGCTCTTCATCGATGATCACTCTCGGAAGACGTGGATTTACTTATTGAAGACCAAGGATGGAGTCCTTGCGAGATTTCAAGAGTTTAAAGATCAGGTTGAGAACTTGACCGGAAGGAGGATCAAGGTGCTGAGATCAGATAATGGAGGAGAGTACACCTCCAGGGATTTCAGTGATTTCTGTATTGAGGCAGGGATCAAGAGGGAGTACACTGTTCCTTATAACCCTCAGCAGAATGGGGTTGCAGAGAGGAAGAACATAATCATTATTGAGGCAACCAAAGCGATGATACATGATGAGAATCTACCTATGATTCTGTGGGTAGAAGCGTCCATGACAACAATGTATGTTCAGAACAAGAGTCCTCATCAGATTTTGAAGAACATGACTCCGAAGAAGCTTTCACTGGAATGAAGCCTGAGGTTGGACACTTCAAGATATTTGGGTGTCCAGTATACTTTCATGTACCTAAGGCAGAAAGGGTACATTTGTGGGGTACAGTGAATCTTTGAAGGCATACCGGATCTACATCCCTGGTCAGAGACAGATTGAGGTGAGCAGAGATGTCATCTTTGAGTAAGAGATAGCCTTTTGAAGATCCAAAGAATCTCAGACGGATATTGACAGCGAGACGGTACCTTCTCCTCCTTCAACAATTCAGTGGGAGACAATCATTGATCCAATTGATCCAGTTGATCCCGTAGCTCCAGTTGATGTTCCTAGAGACATTGCAATAGGCCATAAAAGGCTTGCCTGGGCTCGACAGACTCTATAGGAGGCAGAGGGACATGCAGCTCCTTGAGGCACATTCCGAGAGAGCAAAAGACCACAAAGATTTTCGAGCTATGTTTCAACCATGAGCCACATCATTGATACTGAGCCTTCTTGTCATGGAGAAGCAATAGGTCAGCAGGTTTGGCAAGATGCCATGACAGAAGAGTATCAATCCATCATGAAGAATGATGTGTGGGATATTGTTCCGAGACCAAAAGGGAAGTCTGTGGTTACTTCCAAATGGATCTATAAGATCAAACATGCAGCTAATGGAAGTGTTGAGAAGTACAAAGTGAGATTTGTAGCTAGAGGATTCTCTCAGGTGGAGGGAATAGATTATGAGGAGACATTTGCTCCTGTTGCCCAATACACTTCCATCCGTACGATTATTTCCCTAGCTGTATCAATGGGTTGGACACTACATCAGATGGATGTAAAGAGAACCTTTCTCAATGGTGAGATTGAGGAAGAAGTTTACATCGAGCAACTAGATGGATTCGTGATACATGAGCATAAGTCTCATGTGTGCAGATTGAAGAAAGCCCTGTATGGATTAAAGCAAACACCTCGTGCTTGGTATGAGAAGATGGATGGATTCCTGATGAGTTTGGGCTTCAACAAGAGTGTTGCTGATCCAAACCTATACTAATATATTGTTGGTGACGAGTGCATGATTTTGGTCCTATATGTTGATGATTTATTCCTCACCGGTTCATAAAGTCTTATTGCTGAATGCAAGCATGCATTGACTTCTGAATTCAAGATGAAGGACCTGGGTATGATGCACTACTTCTTGGGACTAGAAGTATGGCAGAGGACTGGTGAGATTTTCTTGAGCCAAGGAAAATATACAGTGGAGATATTGAAGAAATTCGGTATGACAAAATGCAAATCCATGCCTACACCGATGGTGATGGATCTAAAGAAAATGAACAAGCCTTCTACCGATTCAGGTGAGATTGATCCACATCTTACCGATAACTGATTGGATCATTGATGTATTTGGTTAACACCAGACCTGACATATGCTATGCAATGAACGTACTCAGTCAATTTATGAGTCAGCTGACGGACTCATTGGATAGCAACGAAGCATGTATTGAGATATGTACGAGGCACAGTTGGATATGGCCTGAGATATGCCTCCGATGTTGTAATGTCCCCCACCTCTTGATGAAGAGGTTTGGAGAGACTCAGTAGTCTAGCCATCCCCACTAGACTATCGTCTCATGCATCACGGGGACAAAGTCAACCAGAAGTCACTTTCTAAGCATAACCTTATATTATTGAGTTGACTTTGTGTGAAAAAGGGTAACTCAACGAAAGAAAAGAAAAGGTGGAGTAAAGCTAGGAATTAACCGTAGGGGTTAACTAAGTCAACAGAAGAATAGACTAGAGGTATAAAAGAAGGGAGGGGTGCACTTCTAAGGCATTCTGGATTATTATCATATTTTGCTTTTGGGCTCTTGAGCACAAGCAATTTTGAGGGTTTTGTGACTAAAACTCTAAAGATCAACTCAGTGGTGAAAGATCCCACCTTCCTTCATCCAAGCTTGGTCCCGGAGGTGCAACAATCCTCCCACACCATTCTACAATGTTACAGGGGTCATATTTATTGGTAGAGGCATAGTAGTGCGCAACCTAAGGGGGTTTCCAGCAGGAGGGCGCACTACCTTGTGAAGATCAGTTTGATGTGAAGTAAGGAGGAAGCTTTTTGGCAAAGGAACATCTGGGTTTTCTTTGAATGGTCCAGGGCATTATTTCTAGTCTTTTCAGGAGGAGGTTTTCCCAACAGATTATTTCCTAGAGTTTGGCACGAGTTGGAGAAGAGAGGGGCGCACTGCAGAGGGAGGTTTTCATCATTTGGTGGCCTAGATATTTATAGACCATATTGAGACTTCACTAGTGTGGTTTCATTGGCCCAATCTATCATTCCAGTGATTTTTGTAGCAGTTGGAGGCCTCTAGAGGTGAGGTCGATATATTGGAGATTCAGTCAACCAGGGGGGCACAAATCAGTTGAGGGTTTTCTCATTTGGAGAGCCAGAATTTCACCTTCCAGTCTGAGACTTTACCAGGAGGGTTCTAGTAGCCCGATCTACATTCTGATGGAGTTTTGAGGCAGTTGGAGCACAGAAAGAGGAGTGCCGAAACCTAGGGTGTCTACAACTACCAGGACATTGCACAACTTAGCCATTTTGGAGGGTTTGGCACTGCATCGGACCAAGGTTCCATCTCATCAGTGTTCTCTTGTAGCTATTGGCCTTTGGAGGCTTGTATCTTCTCTTTAGAGCAGTGTTGAAAAAGTCGGCATCGACAAAATGTCAACGAGGGTTTGAAAAAAATCGTTTTGGCAAAAGTCGGCAAAAAATCGAAAAACCACGACAAACATTAAAAAATACAAAATATTTTCATTTTTTTCAAAATTTTAAACATATAAAGCAACAACAACATCAGATAAACACATTGGCACAAAAATATGGAGAAATCACTGATATATATGTAGTCACTAGTGGATGCCAAATAAAAAATTATACATCAAAGTCAATATTGAATGCTGAAGGGCCTCTCCAATACAAAATGACATCACATATATAATTATAAAATGTATCTCATGATTAATCATCATGATGGAGTCTGTAGATGTTTGATATACAATGACAAATGAAACAAAACTAGCAGCTAGCTATCTAATATCAATGTCGGCCTCCGCCTCTCCCCCTTTTACGAGAAAAGATAAGGGGTTGTTTGTCAGGCTTGCCCCTGACAGTAGAGGGCCTTGTATCTGATAGTGGATGACCATTGGTGTGTGCAGGAGTAGATGTATCAATAAGTGTAGAAGGTTGTGCTGATGTTTGCACATCACCCTCCATGATGTCTTCATGCCACTCCTCCTATGAATGGAGGGATTTAGATACATACCTATGAATGGACGATTCAACACCGGTTGGCAAATGAAATTGAACCCTTGCTCCACTTAGAAATCCTTGATGGTGATGATGATGGTTGTTAAGTTGCCTCCACAATGATTGAGGAAGACCACAAACCCTTCTCCTTCCTTCTCCACAAGCAATAAAACACAAATGACCCAAAAAAAAGCCAAAATGCGGCCTTATGCCCACGGGTTCCCTACGTCCGATGAGTTTTTGGTAAAAGTTGGGACTTTTTGGTAAAAGTCGGCGATTTTTAGTAAAAGTTGGGACTTTTTGAAAATACAAAAAATTGCGATTTTTTCGAGAGTAAAAGTCGGCTCAGGGTAAAAGTCGCGAAAAATGGACGATTTTTTCAACACTGCTTCAGAGAGCGTTTGGAAGGCAATTATCATCTGTATTGGTTATCATTGTAGCAACTATCCCATTTTGGATATTATTGGGGTTTTCTTCTAGATCTACAGATCTCTTGTTACAGGATCTATCTACTATCTAAATAAAGGTCATATTTGACATTATTAGCTCTATATTGGTGTTCCTTATTGTATCTTGTCTTTGTTTATTGTATATGCTTCAGATCTGTTACTTCATTGCTATAATCTTCATAATATAAACCCTAATGCACAACTCTATGAGTAAACCTGCAAACATATAAGCAAACACAAACAAACAGTGAGCAGTTAGTGTTCCAAGCAAAAAATTTGCCTTGGGAACATTACAGTGGTATCAGAGCGTTGATCCTCCCAGCCAGTGGGTCTTAGCGCATGCAGAAGTTCAGTGCTATTTACATGGGCAAACGCAAGAAGCAGACAGGTGAAACAGAGGCAGAGATGGAGGGTTCAGGTGAGGACAGTGAGCCACAAGTTCTAGCAGGTTTTGCAAAGGAGTTACAACAGTCCATAAATCAGACAGAAAGTGCACTTGTGCACCATCTACAGGAGAACCAGGAAGCAATGCGCAGGGGACAGTTTGAAATGAGGGAGACCCTGGAAAGAGTAAATGCTAGCTAGGAGAAGATTGCGCAACTCCTATTACAGATGACCCATGCAGGAAAAGGACTAGAAATTTATGCAAACAGGTAAGCCAGTGGGTCTCATGGGGGAACTAGACCTCATCAGGAGTATATCCCTCACTATCACACTGAGGGATAGAGTTATGGAGGTGGAGCTCCTCAGGGGCCAACACAAAGTAGGGCCACCCCTAGACCCTACCTACCCACATTCTTGGATAACCAGCCATAATGCAACTATGAGGATAAAATTGAGGACAACTTTGAGTAGTACGCCAGGGAATATCACGCATTGAGTGCAGGGTTCCAGAGGCTAGTCACGCTGGATCAGTATTGTGGAATCAAGTTCAGGGGTAAGCCTAAACAATATCAAAGGCCTAACTATGAATTGGAGCGCAGGGCAGACAAGATGGAAATCCCCTACTTTGATGGATCTTCTAAGGTGACTGCACAAGCATGGGTACAGAAACTTGATACCTATCTACAGCTTAACCCCATGAGAGAGATGGATGCCATCAAGTTTGCCACCATGTACTTGGAGGGCAAGGCTCATGATTGGTGGTACCATGGGTTAACTACACTGGGTCACAATCAGATAACATCTTATATAGAGTTTACACAGAGGCTCATTGACAGGTTTGACTAGGGGGATCCAAAGCTACCTTTTAGGGAACTAACCCAACTTAGACAGACAGGATCACCAGAGGTATACATAGAGGAGTTTCAAAGGATAGCCGTTATGGTGCAGGATGTGTCTCAAGCGAGACTTATGATGCTCTTCACGGAGGGGTTGATGGAGCCCTTAAGGGGTTGGGTCAAGGCTTTTAAGCCTGCCAACTTACATGATGCGATATGGAAGACTAGGGACTTGGGATCAGCAACAAAGACGATATTTACCCCTAGACCTCCTCTAAACCAAGGGGGTAGAGACCAAAGACCTCCTATGAACCAAGGAGGGAGAGACCAAAGAGGATTTGACCGGGGAAGAGGTAGAATATATGAGACCACTAGGAGGGAATTGAGAAGGAAGCAGTTGTGCTTCACCTGCAAAGAGCCTTGGGATCCAACACACAAATGCATGGGCAAGGGAAAAGCTCACTACATTGAGGTGATCTCGGATGATGAGGAGGAGGAAGATTTCGGCCATCTGCAGAACATAGAGGCAGATCGCACAGGAAACGTAGAAGAGGAGGATGCAAGTCACGACCTTGCAACAGATGAGAAGGTGACACTAGCATCCATCAGCGGGGTGCCTAAATTCAACACTTTCAGGATGAGAGGGGTGCTACAAGGGCATAAGGTCTTAGTTCTCATCGATGGGGGTGCTTCACACAACTTCATTGATTCAACCCTACTGCAAAGGAGACACATACCTACAATTGAGTTTGAGGGATTTCGTGTGGAGGTAGCAGGGGGGCGCACTATGCCTTGTGACAGATACATTCCAGGAATGAAGCTTACCTTGGGTAGGCATGTTTTGGCACATGATTTCTATGTTATGGACCTTCCAGACACCAACATCATCCTTGGAGTACAATGGCTTAGTACATTGGGGCCAATCACTACAAATTACAAGACCATGGAGATGTCTTTTACAGAGGAAAATGGGAAAAAGGTGGTTCTCAGGGGCATGACAGGCAGCACACCGAGAGTGGTGACAACAAAGCACATGGAGGCCATCTTCAGGAGGGAAGACATTGCTTATGCAACAGAGTGTAGAATATTGGTTAGGGTGGATAAGAAAGGGGAAACTCACTACTCACCAGAGATCCAAAGAATCATTGACAGGCACAACAAGGTCTTTGAGCCCATACCACCAGGAGCACCACCAGATAGAGGGTTTGAGCACATCATAGAGTTGGAGGAGGGTGTGAAACCTGTCATCACCACTCCCTACAGGCACCCCAAGAAATATAAAGACGAAATTGAAAAGGCCATTAAAGAGCTATTAGACATTGGCCACATTAGGTCAAGTTCCAATCCCTTTGCATCTTCAGTGGTATTGGTGAAAAAGAAGGATGGGACCATGCGCATGTGTATTGACTACATGGCTTTAAATAAGAAGACAATAAAGAATAGATACCCCATTCTGAGGATTGATGAGCTATTGGATGAGCTCCACGGGGATGTATACTAAAGATTGACTTGCGCTCTGGCTATCATCAGATAAAGATGAGGGAGCAAGATGTCCCCAAGACTGCTTTCCGATGTCACTATGGGCACTATGAGTTCTTGGTGATGCCTTTTGGGTTGACTAATGCGCCAACCACCTTCCAATCTTGCATGAATCATGTTTTCAACAAGCAACTGAGGAAGTTCCTCTTAGTCTTCTTTGATGACTTGTTGATCTATAGCAAAACTTGGGAGGAGCACCTTCAGCATGTAGAGCAGATTTTGGCTATCATGGAAGAGCAATTCTTATATGCTAAGGAATCCAAATGTGAGTTTGGAATGATAGAGGTCCTTTATTTAGGGCACATCATTGGAGTGATGGGGGTACATGTACCCCAAGAGAAGGTACAAGCTATACTTGACTGGTCCACACCTAAGACACTCACGGAATTGAAGGGGTTTTTGGGCATCTGTTGCTATTATAGGAGGTTTGTCAAGGGCTTCTCCCAACTTTGCGCACCTTTGACCGATTTGACCAGGAAAGGAGCATTCAAGTGGAGTCCAGAAGCACAGTTGACCTTTGAAAAAATGAAGAAGATGATGAGTACATGTCTAGTATTGGCCCTACTAGATTTCGCACAACCTTTCATAGTAGAGTGATGCCTCAGGGGAAGGCACTGAAGCAATGCTTATGCAAAATAGGGACCCTATTGTTTATGAAAGCCGAAAATTGAGAGGTCCTGAGCTCCTCTACACCATTTATGACAAAGAGATGCTAGCCATCATGCATGCATTGGCTAAGTTTAGGCAATATTTGGTTGGGGCAAAGTTCGTCGTGAGGACAGATCACAACAACCTCAAGTACTTCCTGGACTAGAAGGACTTAAATGAGAGGCAACAGAAATGGCTGAGCAAAATCCAGGCTTATGACTTTGACATTGAGTTTGTCATAGGGAAGAATAATGTGGTGGCAGATTCCTTATCCAGAAGACCATCAGTTTATGCCATGACCGACATCTCAGTGGACTGGAAGGCCCACCTTTTGGTGGAATACTCAAAATACAGATTTGCATGCGAATTGATGGATGGACAGGTACAAGATGACAACTTTAGAATCATGGATGACATCATATACTACAAGGGTCGAATTTTCTTGGTCCCCGAGTCAACCTTTAAGGCCAAAGTGCTACAAGCATGTCATGATTCACAAGTAGCAGGGCATCAAGGGTTCATCAAGACATACAAGCAGATATAGGAGAGATTCGCTTGGAAGGGCTTGAAAGAAGATGTGATGCGCCACATCAAGGAGTGCACCACTTGTTAGGTAAACAAAGATGAACACACTCACCCAGCAGGATTACTACAACCACTTCCCATCCTAGAGCACAAATGGGAAAGCATATCTATGGATTTCATCATAGGGTTGCCCAAGGCTCAGGGAAAGATTGCATTTTTGTGGTAGTAGATAGGTTGACTAAGTTTGCGCACTTTTTCGCCATTGCCACAAACTATAGTGCAACACAGGTTGCAGATCTATTCTTTCAGGAGTTCTTCAGATTGCATGGTTTACCCAAAACCATTGTGAGTGATAGGGACAACAGGTTTATGAGCACATTTTGGCAGGAACTCTTTAGGTTGGTAGGTACGGCCTTAACACCTAGTACTAGCTATCATCCTCAAACAGATGGCCAAACATAGATAGTCAACAAATTGGTTGAAGGTACCTCAGGAATTATGTGTCAGGGCAACAAAAGGCATGGGTTAAATGGCTTCATTTGGGGGAGTATTGCTACAACACCACCCATCATATGTCCATTGGTATGCCACCTTTTAGAGCCTTATACAACTATGACCCCTATCATTTGTAGAGACCGTCTTTGGCGACAACAGGGCTCCCATGGTTCAGGGTTGGATTCAACAGAGTCAGGACATACTCAGGGAACTTAAGGACCACCTGCAAAGGGCACATAATCAACAAAAGGTACATGTAGACAAGCACAAGGTGGAGCGCACATTTGAGGTCGGTGACTTGGTTTATTTGAGGCTTCAACCGTACAGACAGGCATCCATTAAGAGAAGTGGTGCAGAGAAGCTCCAACCTCGCTTTTTTGGTCCATACAAGGTCAACATGAAAGTAGGGGCCGTGGCATATGAGCTTGATCTTCCACAGGGCAACAAAATACACAATATTTTCCATGTGTCTTGCTTGAAGAGAGCCATTGGTAAACACATCATTCCTATTGAGGAAATGCCACCTTTGGATGAAGAAGGACAGTTGGTACTGGTACCAGAAGAGATATTAGAAGTCCGGGAGAAGAAGTTGAGGAAAAGAAGCATCAAAGAATATTTGGTCAAGTGGAAGAACCTATCCATAGAGGATGCCACTCGAGAAGGGGAACAAATGATTCAGGAGATAGGTCTAGAATTGCTTGTGGGCAAGCAATTTCTAGTAGGGGACATTGTAATGTCCCCCACCTCTTGATGAAGAGGTTTGGAGAGACTCAGTAGTCTAGCCATCCCCACTAGACTATAGTCTCATGCATCATGGGGAAAAAGTCAACCATAAGTCACTTTCTAAGCATAACGTTATATTATTGAGTTGACTTTGTGTGAAAAAGGGTAACTCAACGAAAGAAAAGAAAAGGTGGAGTAAAGCTAGGAGTTAACCCTAGGGGTTAACTAACACAACACAAGAATAGATTGGAGGTATAAAAGAAGGGAAGGGCGCACTTCTAAGGCATTCTGGATTATTATCATATTTTGCATTTGGGCTCTTGAAAACAAGCAGTTTTGAGTGTTTTTTGACTAAAACCCTAGAGATCAACTCGGTGGTGAAAGATGCCACCTTCCTTGATCCAAGCTTGGTCCCGGAGGTGCAACAATCCTCCCACACCATTCTACAGTGTTATAGGGGTTAGATTTATTGGCAGAGGCATACTAGTGCGCAACCTAAGGGGGTTTCCAACAGGAGGGCGCACCACCTTGTGAAGATCAGTTTGATCTGAAGTAAGGAGGAAGCTTTTTGGCAAAGGAACATCTGGGTTTTCTTTGTATGGTCCAGGGCATCATTTCTAGTCTATTCAGGAGGAGGTTTTCCCAACAGATTATTTCCTAGAGTTTGGCACGAGTTGGAGAAGAGAGGGGCACATTGTAGAAGGAGGTTTTCATCATTTGGTGGCCCAGATCTTTATAGATCATCTTGAGACTTCGCCAATGGGGTTGCATTGGCCTAATCTATCATTCCGATGATTTTTGTAGCAGTTGGAGGCCTCTAGAGGTGAGGCCGAAATATTGGAGATTCAATCAACCAAGGGGGCGCAAACCAGTTGAGGGTTTGCTCATTTGGAGAGCCAGAACTTCACCTTCTAGTCTGAGACTTTACCAGGAGGGTTCTAGTAGCCCGTTCTACATTCTGGGGGAGTTTTGAGGCATTTGGAGCACAAAAAGAGGAGGGCCGAAATCTAGGGTGTCTACATCTACCAGGACAGTGCACAACTCAACCAGTTTGGAGGGTTTGGCATTGCATAGGACCAGTGTTCCATCTCATCAGTCTTCTCTTGCAGCTATTGGCCTTTGGAGGCTTGTATCTTCTCTTCAGAGAGCCTTTGGACGGCTATTATCATTTGTATTGGTTATCATTGTAGCAACTATCATCTCATTTTGGATATTATTGGGGTTTTCTTCCAAATCTGCAGATCTCTTGTTACAAGATCTATCTACTATCTAAATAAAGGTCAGATCTGACATTATTGGCTCTATATTGGTGTTCCTTATTGTATCTTGTCTTTGTTTATGGTATATGCTTCAAATCTGTTACTTCATTGCTATAATCTTCATAATATAAACCCTAATGCGCAACTCTATGAGTAAACCTGCAAACATATAAACAAACACAAACAAACAACGAACAATTCGTGTTCCAAGCTGAGGTGTAGACATGAGATTGCAGGGATATGCCGATGCAGATTGGGCAGGGAATGCAGTGGACCAAAAGAGCACATCCAGTTGTTGTTTTACTTTGGGAGCTGCCATGGTTTCGTGGTGCAATAGGAAACAAAGCTCTGTGTCTTTGAGTACCGCAGAAGTAGAGTACATAGCATTATGTGTGGCAGTCCATGAAATAGTGTGGCTTCTCAAGCTCCTTGCTGATTTATTTGGTCATGAGATGGATTCCACTGTTATCCATTGCGATAACCAGAGCTGTGTGAAGCTCTTAGAGAATCCTGTGTTTCATGATAAATCGAAACACATTGAGATCAAATACCATTATATCAGAGATATGGCGCAGAGGAAAGCAGTACACGTGCAATGCCTTTCTACACATGAGGAGGTTTCAGATGTCTTCACCAAACCGCTTGCCAGGACGAAGTTCGAGTACTTCCCTGAGAGACTTGGCCTAGTGGAGAATGCCTCCCTAGCCGAGAGGGAGTGTTGTTGATTGCAGCTTCATGAGACATACTCCATATCGTTCTCCTCTGGACCGAGTTGAGACATCTGTGTGAGGGAGCCCAAGTGTTGGAGTGTGCCCATGTGATGGGTGTGCGTCAGACTTTGGATTGAGTTGTTATGACATGTGGTCTCTTGTCTAGTCCTCTGGACTGAGTTGAGATGACTTGAGACGGTCTCCTGCTTTGTACTCCTCTGGACTGAGTTGAGTCGGCTTGAGATGGTCTCCTACCTTGTATTCCTATGGACTTAGTTGAGTCGGCTTGAGATGGTGCTCCAGATGGTACTCCCGTGGACTCAGTTGAGTGATCTGTTGAGTATGACGTCCCTGTGGCTGAGCACAGGTGGACGTGTCCCTAGTGGCTGAGCACTAGTGGACGTGTCCCTAGTGGCTGAGCACTAGTGGACGTGTGAGATCCTTGCTATATTGTCTGAGAGTAAGATTTACTTGTAACCCTAATTTGTGATGTAAAGGGTATAAATCGGCCCCACCATATATAAGATAATTAATATTGTGTAATGATTAATTATATTATTGAGTTATTGAGGCCGGCCCTATTGTGCCAATAGACACACCTTTTGCTATGTCAGTTGTTGTATAAATAAAGGTGAATCCCCATATTGAGGATTACACACTCTCACTTGTAATCTCGGAATTTCAGCAAGTGCATGTATGGCTGAAGTGTGCACCTCTCTTGGGCGCTAGGTTCTAGGTTTTGGTAAGCACCCTCTTGTGTGCTAGGTCTATGGTGTGGGGGATCTTCTCTTGAGAATATAGCAAAGGATTGTTGGGTTTTTCCTTTTTTTGAGAAGGGTTTTCCCAAGATACTTCTTGTGTTTTTGTGCATGGTTATTCTTCTTGTGATCTTGGTTATTGCAGCACTTGTGTATGGTGTTGCTGCATTTGTTTATGGTTCAAGTACATGCTAAATGAAATAAACTACATGTGCATGAGCTAAGCATCTTAAAATTCAACAAGCCAAAGTGATCACCACAAAATAATAGGGGTCCAAACTCCCATAGCTCCTCCATGAATAGAATCCCCCAAGCTGCCCTCTTCCAATGCTTCCAACCTCATCCTCATGCTCCCTCTCAAACTCTCCAAGTGAGCAAATGAATGAATGAGCCTCTCTTGGCCCCTTGCGCCCTCCTTGAGCAATCCATAAGGATGTTGGATCATGTTGTCATTGATGACAAAGGATTGATGTCAAAGGTCAAAGGATTGATGCCAAAGAAACAATGTCTTGTCATAGTATATTGATGTAGTGATTGATGGATCATGTATTGTCCTTGATGTAAATGGATTGATGTCAAGTGGAGTCATAGTCGTATGATGTCATGAATAGATGAAGATGGATCAATGAGTTGTCATTGATATATGATGGATAGTTGGATTGATGTAAAGATGACTCATTATTGTCTTGTCATGGTTAATAGAGAGTACAAATGGATGAACTCCATAGTGGTCCCCTTATGGTGAAATCCCTCACGGGAAGAGGTTGAGTTATCCTAGTAGTATGGTTAGAGAACCCATGCTTAATTGTGGAATAATGAGATGAAGATCAGTGAATTTGTCAGTGAAACTATCTTAGATGGATAGTGCTTGTCATGCCATTTCTGGTGGTATGTTGAACATCACATAACTCCTCACGGTTTGAGAGTTATGGCTTTACGAAGTTGGAGGACCCTCATATGTTGGCTAGAAGCCCCAAAAGGTCAAAGAAGTCAAAGTACTTACAAAGAAGAAATTATTTGTCACCAAAGACCCTCATGTGCTTACAAAGAAGTCAAAGTGAAAACACAATCTGTCACCAAAGATTATATTCACCAAGGTAGGAAACTTAACAGTCTGATGCTTCAAGTCCCAACCAAAATTCTAGTGCTTGATCTCCCAAAAAATGAACCCTATTACATTCAAAAATATTTCTATCTCCCTCCATCCCAAGAGGGTTCGACCACCTTTTCTAGGATCTAACTCAAAAGTTCAACTTTACATTACAACTAGACCCTGTAAACAACTTGACTATCACTCCTTAATTACAGTTTGTAAACATTTCTTTGACCTGAGTGTATTGGGGTTGAAGTATCAGTTCAAAACTTCCCCTCAATTCGAGCTTAGCAAAAATATTGTTCATTTCAACAAGTAAATGACCATTTATTACAATTGGCTGCAGTACCTTTAACTATAACAACAAAGTTCTGTAAGTGCAACTATAACTAAAGCTGGTAACTGAAGTGGAAAAATTCCATAACATAAGTCTTCAAAGGTTGTGGCTGACAGTTTACTGTGCATGGATGTCCACATATACTAAAAACTAGAGACAAATCTGTAATACAAGTGGATTAGCTGGCATAAGTCCCTAATTCCTTTCCCCTTTGACATCATTAGACCTTTTAGATTATCTCTTTCAGGAACATACATGTTTTCTTATGCTTCTTTTGCAACTTCTGGTGTTTATTTTGTAGCTTAGTGTGCTGCATTTCAGGATCCTGTTTTTTGCTGTTGCAGACTTTGAATTTGTTGCTTCAGAACTTGCACCTGGTGGGTATCATCCATCTCCCTGTCAGTTTCAACCTTTGGTTTGATCAATGTCTTTACCCTGCATCCATCCTTGAACTCCTGTTCTTCCTCTGTAACAAGTTTGTTGAGGTCAATGGACATGTTGGATTTCCTTGCCCTCATTTCATATCTGGGTGCTTTCTCAGATTTCTTGTCAAGTGCCGCTCTCATACGTTCCTGCATCTTCAATATTTTTCCTTTGATCTCTGGTTTGGCATCATGTGGAACCTGCTCGGGATGTAGCTTTGTATCTGGAGTTATGTCATCAGAGTCTTGCTCAGGGTCTGGACCAAAGTCCATTACATTTTGTTCAGATGCTAGATTTGCAAGGTACTTTGTTTTTACAACAATATACTTTATACCTGAGGTCTCCCCTTTATTGTATTTCTGCTTTGCTTTATCTCCTGTCATCTCTTTCAATGTATGGATAGCCATCTCTTCCATATTGGCAAATCCAGAGATGTCCTCATCCTCAATTACTATGGGCTGTTGGTCTTTCAAGGATGGATTAAACAGTTCATTGGAATTCAACCTCAATTGATTTATGAGCCTGGTTCTTCTGTTAGGTTTATTGGGCATTTCAGGGACCTGGCTCCCTTTCCTCTTTTTACTTTGCTTGGCCTCGGGGGATTCCTTAATCAAGGTGTCTACAGGCACAAACTCTGTTGTAATTATCTCGGGACTGGGTTGTTTATCCCTTCTTTGCCTACTTGTTTTTGACCTGGTAATTTTGTCTTGTTGCATGGTATTGGGCACATGCTTCTCTTTAGAATGTTCAAATGACAATGGGCCTGTTGGACTGGCTTGTTCTCCTCCCTGTCTAACATAATTCTTGACATACACTTTGCCACTCTCCATCTCTCTCTGTTTTTCTATAGAGGACCTTAACTACCTTCGAGGGATTTCTTCTTGCTTTGGAGTAATTGATTTGGCCTTTTTAGATCGGGTAACTTTCGATGAGCACCCAGGTTCATAAACCCTAATTCCTTGGTTACCCTCGTACCTTTGCTCTTCTGACTGTTTATCAGCTTCCTATTTCTCTTGTTGCTGATCAGTTCCCTGTCCTTCTTCCTGTAACCCTGCAGACTGCAGAAAATACTTTGGACTGCAGTGAGAATGCTCCGCCACTCTTCTTTAATCCACATAATTGAGATGCCCCGACTCCAATCAGGGTTTTGGTGTTCTGCCACCAGAAATTTGTTGCAGATTTCAGCAGGCAACTTACCCTTTCTAAACCATCTTTCTCCACTATTTTTTTTTTTTTTTTTTAAATAAAAAAGGTGTAGTACCTGCTATATTATATTATCTCAAAACTTTGACAAAGTAAACAGTTTCATAGCTACAGTCACCAAAAAAATGCTGCCGGTAACCGGAAACCAGCATTATTGGGAAACATCTAGCAGTTATACAGTAATACATTAAGAAAAGAGACATCTGTCCTGCCCGTAGGAAACCAGGACAGATGCCAATGGTCCAGATAAACCTATAGCAATTACACAAAAAGACAAAAAAACCTGGAAAACAGGGCAGCCTAGTCACCCGGTGACGTGTCGCTCCCACCAGTTCCCGTCGAAATGGCAAAAGTCTGCATGCACAGGGGGCACTTACGCTGAGCTGGGGCCCTGGAGAGCGCGTCGAGGAGCAAATCTATACGCTGGCCCATGATGAGAGCCCCGTGTTCCAAGTCCGCAATGTGGCTACGGAGCTCGAACACCAAGGCTAGGTGTTCATCGCTGAGGAGGGGACCATGTGTTTCGCCACCCAGGACACTAGGAGGAGCAGTTTCCTGATCCACAGCTTCGCCAATGCCAACCGCTAGCTTCCTCTGTACCGTTGCCGTCTCTACATTTACCATCTTCTCCGCATCTGTGACTTGCAGGTCATCCATCCATGGAATTTCTTCCACCACGCAGCCAAGAAGGTCGTCGTCCTTAGTCGGGGCGCTCTTGTTGTCCTGCCTGCTGAGCGTCTCCATGGCGCTTGGCTTCCCATTACACGGCAGGTCCCCCATTGACGGGTCCTCCTCCACAACACACCCTGGAAACAAATCCGCTGGCTCCTTCTCCTTCTCAGTCCTGCTGCAGCCAGCTCCTTGTTCGACAATGGTGTTGAGCATCGCCCTCCTCTCAACCCGTGCCTTCCTCCTGAGGATGGAAGAGGCCAGAGCCAAGGCCCGTTCAAGCTCCTCCTCCCTGCGCCTCTGCGCTTTGTGCGCTTCCCAGGCAGAACCCCGACGAGGTTTTCCTCGTTTCCTGACCATTATACCTAAGCAAATGACTGTCAAATGCCGAGCTGGGTTAGAAGAGAACCACCTCGAGAGCGGCTGCGAGTGCTGAGCGCAAGCAAGCCATCTCTGTTGAGACCCACAGAGAAGCCACCAGCCCTGGAAGAACTCCCCAGAATGCAGATAGAAGGCAGTAAATAACCCTGTCGTTGCCGCACCAGGAGCCTTCCTCCGTTGCTCGGGCTCAAAATAAAAACCATAATCAAACTGCCTAATCCTCCATCCATCCATAATAGCTATGAATTCTTGTGCGCCTGGGGGGTTAATTGTCGCGCGAGGGAGGAGTACCTCCTTCGCCTGTCCACTTCTATGGCCGTCCATCAGCGTTAAATGTCGCGCGAGGGTGGCTGTCATCAGCTATTAAACCAACGCTAAGTGCGAGTCCGGGTGGCATGTCTTCTCTGCCGCGTGTCACCCCATCCGGGGATCTTTCTCCACTAATCTTAAGAGCGCAGGCCCCAACAATAAAATGCTTTGTAATATGAATGGTGGTGTCCCCGAGTTGGGTTTGAAACCCATCAAAATTCTGCGCGAAGAGTAGGGCCACTCTTGTGTGATGCCCGTCGAAAGCGTAGATGAAATCAAACCATTCTGCTATGTCTCTTATTTCTGGAATGGCTTTGAACAGTTTCAGCCCCTGTGGCTCTGTTCAGTTCAATTGCCAACGCTCTTGGGGATACACCATTGCATTCTGGCTGCTTCTGCTGGAAGTGATGGTCAAATGTATGCGTAATTTTGGGTTCCTTTACCACCTGCAATAATCATTCCACATGACCCTGCAATAATAATTGTTCAAGGTGCAAATCTGCACGATTCTTAGCACGAAGTTTGTATTTATGGTTAAACTGGTGGTAACCCATGTCATCTCAAGTGCTCAGGGACATGCACACGCATGCGAGGCGCCAACACAACTTAATTCAAACTTCAAAATTTTTTGAACGTTAAAACTCAAAAACAACGCGTTTTCTGCTGATTGCAAGAATGGGGGAATTCTTGCATTTGGTGTCTTTTTGCATCAAAGGCTTAAGTTAGCATGTTAGCAACCCAAATAGTGACATAACCATGGTGATGTGTCTTATTCAATTCAAATCGTGACATGTATTAACCTTGTAAAGAGCAAGGAAATGATGAAAAACAAATAGGAAGATGAAAATAGATCAAAATGACTCAACACACTATTGAAAAGGAACTAAGCAAGAATTAAGTTGACAGATAGATGGGCTGATGGAGGAAAAGAAGGAAGAGGTGCAGACCTTGGATTAACATCGGCTCCAACTGGGGATAGCACTTCCTTATGAGGTGCTAAGAACAACAGATTGTGTGCCTTAGTTCTTTATTTCTGCCCCCACCTGCTACCAATCACTCCTACTCTGTTTACCAATCCCTGTTACCTGTCTTATTTCAACTGAAACTCAAATTTACAGCTACACCCCAGTGCGTTATTGGGCTATGGAGTCTTTATTCAAGCTAAACTATTGAACCAAACTGGAAATGAAAACAACTATTGTACATAATGAACCACCTCTGGTTCATCAGGCAAAGTAATGCTTCTGGGAGCGCCCATTAACCGGGCCTCCAAAGATCTCGGTATCATCCAGAGTTTGCAATATAAATGTATTATTATCCATAACCTTGACCACTTTGAATGGACCAAACCAAAGGTTATCGAACTTACCATGCTTGGGTTTGTCCTCCCTCCTGATATCCCACCTCAAAACCAGGTCACCTGCTTGAAAAATTTCCTTTTTGGTTTTCTTGTCAAAGGCAGCCTTGACCTTGCTCTGGTAAGCCTCAGTCTTTACACTCAATGCTTCTCTTCTTTGCTGCACTTCAATAATATGAAAAATTCTTCTTTGGATGTCATTAGGCTCATCCACTTCCTCCTGTAAAAATTTTAACACTGGTAGACCAAGCTGGGTTGGAAAAACAACATCCACTCCATAAACTAGCTGAAATGGAGAGGTTCCCAACGACTTCTTGGTGCTGATCCTGTCAATCCACAAGGCATACTTAAGCTTGGAGTCCCAAGATTTTTTATTTTCAGCCAACAGCTTCTTGATGATCCTGATGAGGGTCTTGTTTGATGACTCTGCCAGCCCATTTCACTGTGGGTAATATGGTGTAGAGTGTGTTAGGATAATGTTTTAATTCCCACAGAAGTCAATCATGGCCTTGGACTTGAATGTTTGGGCGTTGTCTGTTACTAACTTCCTGGGGCATCCAAACCTGGCAAAGATGTTTGTCTCCAAGAAGTTCGTGATCACCTTATCAGTAGCATTCCTGGTAGGAACAACTTCAATTCACTTTGTGAAGTAGTCAGTGGCAGTAAGAATCCACTTGTGCTGCCCATTGGAGGGTGGGTTTATTTTACCTATGAAATCTAAGCCCCACTGTTGAAATGGGCCACTTGAAGTAATGGGTTTTAGGGGCAGTGAGAGCAATTTCTGTTTTTCAGCAAATTTCTGACATTCTTCACAAGCTCTGACTGTGGCAAACACATCAGAAAAGATGGTGGGCCAGTAGTATCCAGCCCTTAGAACTTTGAGGGCTGTAGCTTTCCAATGTTGGTGCCCTCTACAAACTCCTCTATGCATATCTGTTATGACCTGTTTTGACTCACCTTCATCCAGACATTTCAGCAAAATACCAGCAGGGTCTTTCCAATACAAACTCTGATTTAAAATGCAGTATTTTACAGCCCTCAATTTAAGAGACCTTATTTTGGATTTCTCCAATTCTGGTGGACATTCTAGGTGCTGCAAGAAATAAACAATATCTCTATACCAAGGTGAAAGAGAATACTGGTCAAGTACCTGCATGGTGTCCTTCCCAATCTGCATCATTGGAGTATTTAATTGGTTAAAGGTATGGTGCAATTCCAATGCTTTGTAGTTTGAATCAGATAACAGTTTTGCAAGGCCTTGTCCCTTGATCAGCTTAGTGGGCTTTATGCACAGGTCATATTCTAAAAGTTTGACTATCCACTTGCCCATCTTCCCCTCACTCTCTAGATGGACAAGAATTTCCTTTACACTGCTGGTAGGAACATAAGCTGTTATGCTGGACTGCAAAATATAGACCTTGAAGGCCTTCAAGGCTTTGACTAATGCATAGACCTGCTTCTCCAATATGTCATATTTCAGTTCAGCCTCCCTTAGTGCTTTGCTGAAGAAGGCAATGGGATGCTCATGCCCTTGATCATTCTTTTGCAGCAATACATCAACAATAGTCTTCTCAGAGGCAAAGAAGAAGATCAAGAATTCTTTGGAATAGTCTGGACTAACCAAAACAGGGGCTTCAATCAGAGCCTGCTTTATCCTCTGGAAGGATGATCTGGCTTCTTGTGACCATTTAATATCAACATCTTTTTTCAGCATGTTAGTAATAGGCCTGATGATCTCAGCAAAGTTTGGCACAAAACACCTCAAAAAAATTATTTTGCCTATGAAAGACTGGATGGCCTTCTTATTTCTAGGGATGCCAATTTTCTGGATGGCATCCACCCTTTTCGGGTCTATCTTTATCCTCCCTGAAGATACAATGTGGCCTAGGAGCTTGCCTTCTAACATAGCAAAATGGAATTTTTTGGGATTCAAAGAGATTCCATACCTTCTGCATTTTTGAAAGATTTGCTCTAGGTGCTGCAGATGTTCATCATCAGATTTTGAGAAGATGGTGATATCATCATGGTATATAACCATTAACTTATCTCTCTCTCCGACAAATGCAATGTCCATGGCCCTTTGAAAGGTGGCCCCTGCATTCATTAGACCAAAGGGCATTTTGTCATACATGAATGTGCTCCATGGGGTAGTGAAGGCTGTTTTTTCCTTGTCTTCTTCAGGAACTGCTATTTGGTTGTATCCAGAATATCCATCCAGCATGGAAATTCTGTGGGCACCTACTAGCCTTTGCAAAATATGGTCCATCTTGGGCAAAGGATAATTGTCTTTCAGCGAACACCTGTTCAAGTTCCTGAAGTCCACACACAAGCGTATTTCTCCATTCTTTTTCTTGACATGCACCAAGTTGGCCACTCAATTTGAATATCTCAAGGGCACAATGATTTTAGCATCAATCATCCTTTTCAATTCTTTTTCAATAATAGACATTAGAAGAGGATTAAATTGTTTAATTTTCTGCCTAAATGGCTTCGAGCCTGCCTTCAGAGGAATCTTGTGCTGAATGATGTCAGTATCAAAGGTCTTCAAGTCCTCATAAGACCATGCAAAAATATCAGCAAATTTTTTCATAAGGCTGACATACCTGTCTCTCTGCTCATCTGGCAGTGCTCTGGATATTTTGACAATTTTGGGATTTGCTGCTGTCCCAATATTGCAGTCCACAACCTCCTGTTCCTGATTTTTCATGACAGCTTTCCTGGAGACATCATTGCTGTCAAAAAGCCTCTCCAGTGGCGCTAAGCCCCTTGGAATATGATTTGTTTTGAGCTCCACAATCTTGTGACCAGCCACCTTGTTCAAAAAAGGAGATGCCTGCTGATTTTCTGTTTTATCTTCCTCATTCTCTTGATCAATGGAGATATTTGAGAATTCTTCAATGGTTTGCAGAAATCTCTTGAGCTCCAGGTCATCACTAAAAACCTGTCAGTGCTTAACGTATTCTGGTATAGCTGTCCTGTGCCTAATCTCCACCTCATATTTGACATTTGGACCAATAGGAGGCCTAAAGGTACTAGCGGCCAGGGCTAGAGAATCTGCCCTCTGATTGGCTTCTCTGGGGATAAAGGAAATATTGAATGCTAGAAAGAAATTGTCAACTAAGTCCCATACCTCATTTCTGTATTGTCTAAGCCTCAACTGCTTTGTCTGATAAATGTCCTTCACCTGATTGACAACCAGTTCAGAATCACCGAAGACTGCCAATTTGTCAATGGCCATGTCTTTAGTAGCTCTCAACCCCAGCACCAAGACCTCATACTCTGCTATGTTGTTGGTTGTTTCAAATTCTAGCTTGTATGAGAGTGTAACCACCTCCTTTGAAGGGGAAATGAGGACTATACCAGCACCAGAACCCTCCTTTGAAGATGGACCGTCAAAGTACATCTTCCAGACTTCATTTCCTTGGTCTACCATGGGCTGATTTGCAGAAATCCATTATTCAATATATATATTCTTGTATATTTGCAGAAATCTTCTATCAATCATAATAAATAGGAATTTCGTTTACGACATTTGGTATAGAGCCAAACTTGGCCAAATTGTGGGTTAAAATATCTTAGCAATTAATTATCGTTGTTGTTTTGTACCAATCTACACATTACAATTTTGTACAAACTGCACACCCAATCCATACAACCACCAATCTGCTTAGTCTGAACACTGTTGCCTCAATTAACTGTTGCTGTACATTTCTATCATCAGGACTAGCGTTGGAATCTACAAACTTGTACAGTCCATACTTCATACTTCTTCCAATGAAATTATTCATATAGTTCGTACTTCTTCCGTACGCCAGCCACCACAGTGCATTGTCATAGGAACTGCAGCCATTGTTTCTTGAAATTTCCATACAAATCCAATATGCTATGTCACACCTGCAATTTTCCATACATTTGTATGCACAGCCATTCAACCTTCAATAATTTATTTTAAAATTTTCATGAGACTCAACTCTTGAAAGGTTGTGCCCCCTTTTATTTTTTTAATTGAAAAGTTATATATATTATTTTAAATTTACCTTTTAAAAAAATATTCAAACTTATATACGTAGTATATAAATAAAATTAAACATGGATTCCACAAGGAAAAAGACAGATGCCAACATGGGTAATAGTGACAAATTACAAGTAGAGCGTAATTTTTATGAAGATGAAACAAATAGCGCCACACAATTTATGGACTAGATTGAGAAGTTGCAAAAAGAGTTACGGAAAAAATCGATAAATTAAATAGCAAATGGAGATAGATTTGATAAGTTATTTGAAGATTCCCAAAGACGATGGCTAGAATTAATAAAGAAGGGAATAATTGTCACATATGTGATAGAAGATATATTCCAAGACATCTATGTGAAGACAGGTCACAACTCACTGCACTATTCGAAAATAGTGGATGAAAATGAAGTAGGAATTTCAAACCCAACAAACAAAATTACTAGTGAGTACAATTCAGAGCCCAACAAGGACAAGGTATCAAGAATGACTAATTAGCATAGAGAAAGCGTTGATTGACTAGATAAAAACAAGATGAGTCAATGATAAAACCCAAAACTTATGATAATCTACCCGAAAATCCAAACTCATCATCCATAGTTCACGAAAGAGGTCAGGGTAGAACAAGTTAATGCAATAGATTTAATATCGAAATACCAACGATTGATAATGAAGCATTGGCAAAAATATCATTAGTTACAATCTCATGCGGCCAACAAAATAAAAATGAACAAGACGTGCTTCAACCAAAAACTATTACTCTAAAGGATTGAATACAACAGCCAATTGCAAAATATATACCGCCTCATCTCAGGAAGGGTGATCAGATCCAGATTCCAAGAAAAGAGGAAAGAAAACTTATAATTCCACCATCAACCAAGATTAGGAAATCACAACCTAAGACACTAAAGCTCAAAGGAATTGTAAAAAATAGAAACATGACAATATTGGAAGATTCTTGCAATACTCATAACTCTATACACATCAATGTTGCTAAAGAGCAAAATCTTTTTGTGTATCGCACCATGAACTTGATAGTTACAATCGCTGATGGACAAAAGGTCAAGGGAGTAGGACGATGTCACAAAATCTTAGTTCAAATACAAGAATTGCAATTGCAAACAGGATTTTACCACAAACCTTGAAGAATTGTTCATGGAGTTTAACTGGTAAGGTCAACATTACAAATTATATGGTTCCAATCTTGAGAAAAGTGAATTACAACCAATAAAAGAGGGCAAGAAACATAGTTAAACATACAATGCTGGAAGCAAGGGAAATATGTTGCCAAGAAGCATAAAAGTTTCATGTTAAACAACCAGGTCAAAAGACTTTAAGATATGATGTAAACAATACAAAGGAACCTTGCCAAGACTCAAAGGCGGAACGAAGTAAAACCCCTAAAAGTAGACAAACCTGATGCCGCCACGGAAACATGCTCAGCTAGAGAGAATCCTATTTACTATGCTTTGAGGACAAAGCATTGCTTAAGGGGGTGGCAATGTTATAAACATAATAGCAGATATTTTAATAATAATACTAATATAATTAGGCTAATGAAATGTCAAAGAGCACATGCCCCTTCACCTCGTGACCTGTCAATGTGTATAAGTATACTGTCACGAGGCTCATTGCAATCATCATTCTTATCATCTTATCAATTATCCATGGTTCAATATATATTCTTGTATATTTACTGAAATCTTCTGTCAGTCATAATAATTAGGAATTCTGTTTATTTCAACCAACTTGCTATATGACATTCCAATGTTAAAAAAAAGTCAAGGATAATTTTTATAGGGTGTGAGTTTTGGTTGGTGGTTTTGCAAAATCAAATTGTACAGAACGCAAAATGTGAAGGAATTCACTGTACACAATTGGTGGTGGCAACATGTACGGATTAATCATACAGAATTTTGCTGAGGAGTTAGCCCGTCATATGGAATTGATCAGGTATGAATTGAATTTGGCTGGCGTACTAAGGAAAAGGAAGCTGTGTACAACAGAAAAAGGTGGCTGTATTTGATTGAAGTAGTAAGATTGTGGAATTGTATAGATGGGTGGTGATATCCTTAATCAAAGTTGTTCGATTTTTTTAAACGACTGCTGAACATACAGAATCTTGAGTGTACATTTTTTTTAATGGCTGCTGAGTGTACAGAATCCTGGTGTGTAGGTTGGCGGTGGAAGAGTGGTGGCTGTACTATGTACAGCTTGTACAACTAAATAGATTGTTGTGGTGGTTGATGGATGTTGTACAGGACTTCTAATTAAGGGTTGTGTACAGAAGATCAATTGAGGGCAGCTTGATCTGCTGTATGATCTGTGGAGTTAACCCACAACTTGGCCAAATCAATGGCTCTGATACCAAATGGAATAAATAGCTCCTCTTTATTATGAGATTCAAAGAGTAATTCTGCAAATATATAATAAAGTATTACGTAATAAATGATTGATAGAATGATGGTTACAATGAGCCTTGTGGCGGTGTATAAATATGTATTGACTGGTCACAAGGTGAAGGGGTGTGCGACCCTTGATGTTTCATTAAGCTAATTATATGTATTATTATTATTATTATTATTATGTTTATTACAGTACATTACAGATACTGTTGTATGAAGATTATAGCAACATTCAACAATAAACTTCGGAAAATCTGGATTCTGCAGTATCCATGACTTGCATGGAACTGTGGCTCCCATTATTATGATATCTCTTTTATAAATATTTTTATAAAAATTGCATTTGATTTTGATCTTTGAAGTAGTTCTCTTTTATATGTTTAGGATGTATTAATTCTTGTCTTTATCTTCAGATAAATCGGTACCTCGACATCTTTAGGATGACTGGAATTCTTCCTAGTAAACTTTTCCTGGGGGAAAAATCAAAGGTATGTGCTTTTCAGTGTCTATTGGGAGATGATTTGATAAAGTGATAGAAAAATAAAGTGTGATGTTTGCGTTGTATTTGCTCAAATGACTGGGTTAACAAATACATTTGTTTTCAACCTTTAACTATATTGCCTTGCAAGTCAATATAAATCAGAGTCCTAGCTATTTTATGTTTCCTGCAAAGATTTAATATACAGATTGTAGGTATTACTAAAATTTTCTAAAGCATCTAGATATGCTTACAAACAATCTATTTTTCATTCAAATCTATTTATACTTTAGAAATAACCAAGTATATTTTTTGAAAATGATATTTTTTGACTTCAAGTGCCTTTCTAGTTCCCCAATGAATGGGGTAGGTGTGGGCTACCTTACAGTTGTGTTTATTAAAGCATTGAATGTAGAGTCTAGACAGATGGAAATATTTTGTACTGTTTAAATGGAGAGTAAGTGCACCCTCCAGAGTCCATAGAGAAACAAGGTAGCTGGTCAGAGATGAATTGCATGGCTTGGCTGGCATGGAATGGATGTCTTGTCAACTGGGGGATGATCTGTTTTACAGACTCCCAATGTAAATTGACTGGTTTATGGAGAATAATCACCATAAAGATGTTATCAGCGATTGTCTAATGAAGAATGATACTGCTCATGAATTGCTAAGAAATAGGTTGGATACATGTTCTAGTGAAGGTGCTTCTTTCATTTTACTAATTCCTGGATTGTGTCATTTCTATCAATATGTTGTTATATAGCATTGATTCTGTCACAGCGTTTTTTATCTAAGGTTTAGCTAATGATAATGGAGCAGCTGTAAATTTCAAAATGCTAGAA
The DNA here is from genome assembly GCA_009831015.1 of Picea engelmannii. Taxonomy (NCBI): domain Eukaryota; kingdom Viridiplantae; phylum Streptophyta; class Pinopsida; order Pinales; family Pinaceae; genus Picea; species Picea engelmannii. Next base: position 163,423 of record ML812611.1, read on the forward strand.
GTCACTGCCAAGTGATGAGTTGTCTCATAACCTAAATTATTTTGATGATAGGTCCAAAGGGCAGATCAAGACATCCTTCTCCTATTATAGAATCAGTTGACTTCATTTGGCTTGTAGATGTTGTTTCTTATGGAAATTGAATTACATTTATCCCACAGTCAGTGCATCTGATTTCTGAAGCATTCCAGCTTCCGTTTAAAGTCCCATTTCGCACACCTAAAACATATGAAGATAAGATAATATTCTAGGGTTAGTGTGGATACAATCCTATTGAATCATTACTGGTATGTGATGTACTGAATCCATTTTGTTTGTGCAGAAAGACAGTTATCTCAAGGACATGATTTGTGTCTGCCAAGCTTTCCACAAAGTCCTTCCTCTAACGGTTAGTGCCTCATGCTAATAGCTTGTCACCCATAGTGACAAGCTATTAGCATGAGGCACTCACATGTGATTCTAGCTGTTGATCTATATATTTCAAGGCCAGTGTGTTAGTTTTTGGTTGCTCCAAGCTGTTCTTCTAGGAAGAGGGCACAAGTGTTGAAGGGGATTCATTGTAGGATGGGTGTGTCACGTGGGAGAGATTCCCATACTTTCCTAAGACAGATTCCTGACACTTATGACGCTTGGCATATCCTATTTTTGGTCAGTGTAAGGTTATGGTAGATTCTATGACAGTTATGACAGATTCTTCTTAAACATTATGAAACATTTATGATGGGAGTTACTCATGATAAGTAGGGTGCATCCTTTGAGGAGAGATTCTTTGTTACATGTGGTGGATGATTCCTTTCATGAAGGATATTATTAGCCATTACTTTTGTAACTGCTTTTCCCCCTTTCGTCAAGTTTGACTTAGTAAGGAGGGTACACTAATTAAGGTTATATATAGTGAGCTTGAATAGAGTGATTCTAAAAAAAGAGTGTGCCTAAGGCTTGAAAGAAGCCATTGTAGTTTCTTGAGGACAATATTGTATTATTTTATGTCTTAATGAGAAGTTAGTGGTTGCTGTTGCAGAATTTCAGCTTGCTGTCCACTACATTCATGCTTCTGTTTGTGTAGATTAGATTTCATCTTTTTCGGGGCTGATCTCATCTCTTGCTATGTGGTGTTTTCATTTCTGAGTTTTCCATTTAACACTTTTGTATATGCAGATCTGAAACTTTGATTGGTATTTCAGTCTTTCTGTTTTAGTTGTAGGATAAATTTTTCGAGTGCATATCTATATCATGTGGATGTGAAATTATGACATGGTATTGGAGCTGTGCATCTGAAATTCTCCAGATTCATGTATGGAGTGGACTAGTACTTGTGAGAGGGAGCTGTTGGAGGATCTCAATGGGTGTGAACTTGTGAAGCCTAGAAGATTCCAGAGGTTGGAGTGATCTGTGCTTGTGAGAGGTTGTGGTTGAGATGCTTGTGTAGCTTTAGTGATTGCAGTGGATCCGTTACCTAAGAGAGGCAAAGTGAACTTGTGTTAGGTTGATTTCATTGGCTGATCTATTTGTGGAAGTGTGTTCTAAGTTCACAGGATGACTACTCTCAGCCTTAGAGAGTGTAACCGTCTAGAGGGTGCTTCCAACTTTACATCTTGGAAGTGCTGATTGCAGATGTTGTTGGACAAGATGGATATTTGGGAGATTGTAGAAGGAGCTATTGTTTCTTTAACTGATGCTACTTTGGTGGCCACACATAAGAAGAGTGTATTTATAGCAAAGGGAATCCTTATGGATTTGGTGAAGACCATTTGTCCCTCACATTGCGGGGAAGTCAGCTGATGAGATGTATGCAACGTTGATCACTTTGTATTAGGGTGTGAATGCATCATGAAATTGCTTTTGAAGATTCAACCGACTCATACACACATGAGTGACACAAACATGACATCTAGTTACTTGATGAAGATTACCTAGATCAAAGATTAGCTCATGGTCATCAAGATGAAGGTCGAGAATCAGGAGTTGGTGTCTATCGCAATGAATGGATTCTCAGAACCTCGAGAATCAATTGTGTAGAAAGTCTATGGTTGTGAGCACATGTCTACTTTTGAGCAACTTTGGGATGCTTTCATCCAGAAGGAGACAAGGAGAGAAACGATTGTAGCCAGAAATAATGAGATTTGGAACCAAGCCCTCATTGTTAAGGTGAGGAAAGGAGAAAAGAAGGGAGTACCCAAGAAGAGTCACAAGGAGCATTCATGTTCATCAGAGTATGAGAAGAAAGACTTGGCTCATGTGAAATGTTTCAAGTGCCATAAGATGGGCCATTATGCATCTCAATGTCCTAAGAAGAAGAAGACAAAGAACAAGCAGTAGAGGCCGTTTGCAGGGTGTGCAGAAGCTTCCAAAGTGGATGATTTAGCATCCAAGCTTGAGACCCCCTTATCCATGGTATGCATTTCCATTAACACCATCTCTGGTGTAGGATGGTATGTGGATAGTGGAGCATTCAAACATATGAACTTCAACAAGAAGTCTTTCAACAGACTTGAAGAGAAAGAAGTTGGCATACAGGTGGAATTGGGTGATGATGGAACATATGTTGTTACCAGAATGGGACTTGTCTCTTTCTACGTACGATCATGTGTGTTTTTGAGTTGAATGATGTTTTGTATGTTCCTGGTTAACTAAGAATCTTCTTTCAGTTTCAACCATGACATATCTTAAGTGTATGGCTGAGTTTGATGATAAGCAAGTCATCATATAGATCGTAGTTAGAAGGAAGGTCGAGATTTGGCGAAAGGTGTGCGAGAGTTGGATACTTCAATGTGAAGTATCCAACTTCACATTGAAGAAGTGGGTCCCAATTCTCACACCTATTTATTACGAAGAATAAAAGAGTTTTTGTATTGAAGGTATACTTGAAAGAATAAAATTAAAAATATAAAAAAAATGATCTTGACAAAAACAAAATGGAGTCTAGTAATGAGAAGGGAAGATTTCCTAAAACCTCAAAAAATTATGTTTTAGTGTTACTTAGAATAAAAGGGACACTTGAAAGAAAATATATTATTATTTCTATTGCTCATGCCGAACATAATAATTATGTTAGTGCAGAATTTGGTAACCCATTATTTATTCTTGAGTCAAATTTAATTGAAAAGCTAGACTTTTGGGACTAGAGATAATATGAAATAAGTGATTTACAACTGAACATTGGAGATTATATTTTCATCTCACAATTCATTGTTAGATCCTTGTGGAGCAATGTTGTTGACATAATTTTGGGTTCACCTTGGATGGAAACATTGGGGACTTTAATCTTTAAACACAAAGAATTTTTTGACATTCTCCTATAAGAAGAAGATAATTTTGTAGGACATTATAATGAAGTCAGATTCGGTAGCACCCTCATAGAAGATCTTAAAGATATCTCAAGGGTGATCCTTTAGGGAAATTATAAGCCAATACGAGAAGTGCAAAAATAATTTGACAAGGTTGTTGTTGATAAAGATGAAGAGATTTTTTAAGAATCATAGTCAAAGCTTGATTGTACATATTAAAAAGTTAAAAAATGATAAAAAGTTGCAACAAGAAACATTGAAGCAACTTACCAACAAGGAATCATTGATTGATAAAAAAACAATCACTGACCCCATTGAAGTAGAGAAGTTGTTAGATGTAAAAATCCAAACCATGGTGGAAGGAGCCAATACAGATCAACATCATAAATCCTAAA
>ML812612.1:26264-63202 GCA_009831015.1 Picea engelmannii
CCATTAAGATCGAGGAGAGTATGAACCGTCAGATCACTCTATGTCGGGAACATATCATGACTGTTGAATTTCCTAACTACAAATGCATACTAATGCATAATAAAGAAACACACTAAGAAACACACTTTTACCTAACGACTTATTAGATCAAGCAGATCTTAACTAACTCCTAAGTGTCTAAATATCCTAACATCCCCCTTTAAAAACAACTTGGGATAGGATTGAAGGATTTACAGTTTTGACACAATAGGAGAAGGAAGGAGACATTAGAGCCTATCCCCCCTTAATGAAAACTTCTTGAACTCCTAACATAGATTGAAGTTTGGAAAACTTCGCTTCTGTAAGAGACTTTGTGAAAATGTCTGCAACTTGATCTTTTGTAAGGAAAAAAAGCACTTCAATAACTTGATCATGAATGAGCTTTCTGATGAAGTGCATGTATATCTTGATGTGCTTGCTACACTGATGTTGAACTGGGTATTTTGCGAGATTTATGGCACTTTGATTGTCACACCAAAGGCTGGTCGGATGTTTCTACTCAAATCCAAACTCTGAAAGGATCTATTGAAGCCACAAATATTCTTGGCTTGCATTTATGGTTGCTCGGTACTCTTCTTTTACTGAAGAAAGGGCAATAGTTTGTTGTTTCTTATAGGCCAAAGTGACAGGTCATGAACCAAGGCTGAAAACATAACCTACAGTAGACTTCTAATCATCAGGGTCACCAGCCCAATCTGAATTAGTGAATCCAGCCAATAAAGGAGTCTGCCTTGAACTATAATGTATCCCGAACTGAATTGTACCACGGACATAGCGAAGTATCCTTTTAGTTGCTTTCCAAAGGCTTTCATGGGGTGTTTGCATATATCGGGAAACAAGACCAGCAACAAAGGAAATATCAGGACGTGTATGAGTTAAGTATAAGAGGCTACCAACTAACTGACGGTACAGGGTGGCATCAAATTCAAGAGAAGTACAGGTGTTAGTAAGCTTGACTCCAGACTGGAATGGAGAAGGGGTTGGTTTACAATCATCCATGTGAAAGTGATGAAGAAGGTCACAAGGATACTTAGATTGGGAAAGAAAAATTCCTTCATTGGTTTGCAAAACTTGGAGGCCAAGGAAATAGTAAAAAAAACCTAAGTCTATCATTTCAAATTTCTTCTTAAGGCTAGTTTTCACATGGTTTAAAATATTTGAGTCACTACTAGTAAGGATAAGGTCATCAACATAAAGGAAAAGGATTATGAGATGGCTTCCTACTTCTTGGTATAAACATTAGGATCAGAATGGCAAGAGAATCCGGTTTCAATAAGAAAGTTGTCCATTTTGGCATACCAAGCTCGGGGAAATTTCTTAAGACCATAATGATATTTCTCAAGGAGACAAACAAGGCTAGAGTCATTATGGACATATCCACGAGGTTTTTCCATGTAGATTTATTATTTCAAATCTCCATGCAAGAAGGCAGGTTTAACATCCCTCTGATGGACCTCCCATTTATGTGAGGTAGCAAGGGCAAGAACAAGGCGGATGGAATTCATTTTGGCTATAGGGGAAAAGGTTTCATTATAGTCAATTCCTTCAACTTGGGAGAATATTTTGGAAACTAATCAAGCCTTGTGTCTTTCAACACTTCCATATGATGCATACTTAGTTCTGTAGACCCATTTACATCTGACAAATTTTATTCCTTTTGGAAGAGGTACAAGATCCCAAGTATCGTTTGCCATTAAAGAATGATACTCTTCATTCATTGTTGTATTACAATCTGGATCACCTGAAGCTTCTACAAATGTCTCTGGATCATGAATATATGAAACTTGAGCCAAAAGAGAATAGGCTTGTTGGAACTGTGAACATGTTAGACGTTGATCTGAAGGATCACTGACATGATCACCAACAACTTCTTGTGTTGAACGAGCCCATCTAGGAAGCAGTGGAACTGGTGCTTGTTCAGGTTCAAAGGATGCATCCTGAGGAAGTTCAGTAGGTGGAAGTGTATTTTCATCCTCACTGTCATCATCTGAAGAAGAAACCAAAATAGGAATAGAAGAAGGCACAAATGTCAAAGATGGGTCGCAGGCCGAAGAAGGCCGAACCGCCAAATTAGGCTCACAGGTGAAGAGATTTTCATCAAATTTAACATCTCTTCTAAGAATAATTTCATTACAATGTGGTTGAATAATTCTATAACCTTTTACTTCTTCAGAATAACCAACAAATATACACTTCTCACTTTTAGGCTGCAATGCTTTCCTTTTCTCATCGAGAATGTGAGCCCATTCTATACTGCCAAATACACAAAAATGACTTACATCTGGTTTAATTTTAGTCCAAGCTTATTCCAGTGTTATATTTTTAAGAGCCTTTGTGGGAGTGTGATTGACTATGTGATTTTCACAGTTGATTGCTTCCTCTAAATACTTTAGACTTAATCCCTTAAATTAGATCATACAATTAGCCATTTCTTTTAATGTGCGGTTTTTTCTCTCAGCAACACCATTTTGTTGTGGTGTATATGGAACAGTGTGTTGCATTTGAATGCCCTGTGTAGTGCAGTAACTTGTAAAATTATTTTTCACATATTCGCCTCCATTATCTGGTCTTAACTTTTGAATTTGATGTCCAAATTTCTTTTCTACAAGGGCCTTGTATGCCAAAAAAATGTCAAAAACTTTTCTCTTCAGTTTTAAGAAGTAAACCCAAGTACGTCTGGAAAAATCATCAATGAAAGTTAATAAATACTTGCACCTAGAAAAATAAGGAGAATAAAATGGACCACACAAATCATTGTCAACACGTTGTAAAGGGATCGAGGCATGCCAGGAGGCATGTTTGTCAAAACATTCCCGATGATGTTTGTCGAGAACACAATTGGAAAAAACACCATATCTACATGAAACAAGAGGAAGAACAGTCACCATTTGTTGATTACATAGTTGATGCAATGAGGGATAATTTAGATGACCAAACTACTCATGCCAAAGTTTTCTCAAGTCATCGCTATGATCAACAAAAACTGATGATCCAAAGTTCTCAAACTTGTACAAACTGGTAATATCATCAGCAATTCCAGTTGCAAGAGCATTTTTAGGATCTTTTAGATCCTTGATTACAACTTGGTGAGGTGAAAAATCTACGGTTTTACCTTCACCTAAATGAGTGATATGATATATTGATAGAAGGTTACAAGAAAGACTTGGAACACATAACACATCATTGAAATGACCATTATGTACTTGAACTATTCCAGATCCTACAACACTAAGAGATCTCTCATCACCAACAAACATTTTCTTGGTGTTACATTCATTTAGAGCATAAAATATGGCTTTATCCTTAGCTATATGATAAGATGCTCCTAAATCAATAAGCCACTCATCAGAATAAGAAGTAGAATTTGTGTTGAAGGAGAAACCAGAAGAGAAAAGTGCATGTCTATGAGAAGAAGAAGAAGAAGTAGAATCAATACTGATGTTGTGCCTCTTCATCGTTGCTTCTAAAGTTGTCATCTTCTTGAAACATTTGGACTCATCATGACCATCTTTATCATGAAAGTTGCAATGTTTGTGTCTTCTTGTTTTTATATTTTTCTCCTTTGTCACCATTAGGAGTTTAAGATGTCTAAGCGGGTTTGGGACCCTTATATTGCTTGTTGTTGTAGCGAGGATGTTGCTTCTTCGGATACTTGGGTTTATCTTTCTGCTGGGCAACTAAGGCTTTGTTAGAGGTACCTGCAGTGCTGATCACTCCAAGTTGTATAAGCTTATCTTCCCCTCTAATCAAAGAATAAAAAAAAGGACTCAAGAGTGGGTTTTTCATAAGCTTTCCCTAGAGCCTCTCTCATGGCATAAAAGGTAGATACAAACACATAATATGCACTACCTAGCTTAGAAAGAATAAGATAGATGCAACACTCTTCCTCCATTTTTATCTTACATTTTTCACATAAAATTATGAGTGTTTTAAACTTAGATAGATAGTCTCCAAGGAAAGAAAAATTACTTGGACTCAAGGTCAGTATTTTTTTTTCTAACTATTGTGCTCGAATAATATTGAGTTTACCAAACACAGATTCAATCTTGTCCCAAGCTTCTTCGGGGTCATCAATTTCTTGAAGGTGGTACCTTAAATCAGGAGAGATGGATATTATGATTAGTCATCGTGCTTCAACACTCCTATTATCTCATTTGGTTTTCTTATCATCATTAGTGGGTTCTTTTTCTTTTCCCAAGGTAATCTAGTATAGGCCTTTAATTCTTAATAAATATTCCATATGAGATTTCCATTGGAAGTAGTTGTTGTTGGTAAGAAATAAATTACTTGTAGAATCCATATTAAATATGCATATAATGTGGATTTTAAAAACTGAAACTGATGATCTCGATGGAAATATATTGAAAAATTGTACGGTTTTAAAAATAATGACACTGAAAACGGACTTCCGAAGTGAGAGTTATGTCATTTAAAAAAAAGGCTTAAATGGTAACGAACTGACCACGCGATAGTGTAAGTTGCTTTATGAAGTGACCCACTTTTATAAAGAGAAGTGAGAATCACTTTTACAATGAAGTTACTTTATCACATAAAAGTTGCATGCAAAATAAATAACTCTAAAATAAAATATTAAAGCTACTTATAGTGATTCACTTTTATACTTGAAGTGAAACACACTTTACAATTTTAGCATGACCTTTTTAAAAACAGTAACAAAAGAGAGACTTGAACTCAAGACCTCTTACTTAATAAGGCAAGTTTTAACCAAATAGTCTAGAATAACATATTGTAATGTTCAGAAGTTCTATTGTTGTTGTGGAAGATATCCTTGGAGAGCTTGCTAAAAATAAACTATTTTCACACAAGAAAAAATATTCGCTTCTCGATGACAACAATGGCTAGATCTGGGTTAGCTTACCTGGAAGATGCACCTTTTCCTATCTGTTTCTGATTTGTCGATATCACACATAGTGTGGGGCAAAGAGAATACGTAGATCTAAAAGAGTAGCAACCTAGAAATAAATAATACAAAACTGAAATAAATCCAAAATACTACTCTGCAAAAATTTAAAAAATGTGTATTCAAGCTTTATACCTTTAGATGTGACTGTAATGGTGGTATATTGGGCAAACTAAAACCTTTTCGAGTGAAAACAAAAGTGTTCATGAATGAAACGAGTGATCTGAATGCAATGAAATAATCCTCTCATCCCAAAAATGTGAGGAAATGATAGAAAATGGAGATGAGGCAACTCGACTTCACGATCTCGATCTACAATAGCAGCGGGTCTTCAAACAGGCTCTGATACCATGTTCGACAACATGGGTATTCCAACAGAGGACGAACACCTTCAATAACCACTCAAATAAATAGATCAAAGATCAACGCACCAATGTTTTCACGTGCTAAAACCCCTACAGGGAAACATCCACAGCCCTAGCCAATGCGGCCACGTGGAGCCGTTTATTAATGCAAAAGAAAAAAATTATAGAGAGATTTTACAATAGAGTTTCTCACAATCGATCATCAGAAAATGACTCTCCATGCTCTTTAAATAGATATCATGGACCAATAGGGTGTTAAGCTACAGATCAATGGCCGTTAAGATCGAGGAGAGTATGAACCATTAGATCACTCTATGTCGGGAACATATCGTGACCGTTGGATTTCCTAACTACAAAGGCATACTAATTCATACTAAATAAAAACACTTTTACCTAACGACATATTAGAAAAAGTAGATCTTAACTAACTCCTAAGTGTCTAAGTATCCTAACATTTACAAGTTTTACCTTCATATTAAAACCTAGCTGCACAGATTACTTTTCCTTTTGACTATTACAAATTAAGTACAAAATGTTATATTTATATAATTTCTACAATTGTGTTTTAATCAGTTCCCTCTTTAGGAACAAATGAGTGAGGCTTATATTGTTATTATCCCAAACCTCTTAATTCCATCCCATACTCAAGGAGCAAAGTTTTCTTCCCCATCCATTAAGTAATCTCTAATGAGATTAACATTAATCATGGTGCAACCTTTTTCATATAACAAATGACATTTAAGGGGTTAGTTGGAAGATAGGAGGTCTCATTACGAGCCGACCTATCATGATCATGGGTATTTACAGTATGACATTACCATCATCTAGTCACCACGCTAGGGTAATGACTCTCGATTACATGACTAAGGGAAAGGAGGTCTCATCACGAGCCGACCTTTTCATTTCTGTAGATATTTTTGAATGACGATGTCACTCTCTGATTACCAAGTCAGGATAGTGGCTTCCAACTCATTCTTTATAAAAGTAAAGAAAGTAAGTTATAACAAAAGGTTTATAAGCTATGCATCCTTAACTAGTGGATGGGATAAAAGAAGATAAATGGGTTAAAAGGTATCCCTAACGAGGCTATGGACGCCTACTAGATGCAGTGGCTATGCCTATGGTATTAGAGCTAAACTATAAGATAACATCTTCTAGTCATCATGATAAGACTTGGAAATCCGTTCAATAATAGATAGATGATTTTGAGGGACTTATTTCAGCCAAACTGTGAAGAATCTGAAGAAACGGTTGAAAACCCATCTCTAGAATGGACCCATTTAGCTTACATGAGAGAATGTTCCCAAACAAATGCATGATTTTAGAGATATTTGTTTCTCTTTACGAGACAAATTTTAGGTGGTGGAAATTATTAGTGATTCCCATACTATTCATTCATTGTATAAATATATGAGAAAGTTCAGAGCTAGTGGGGATCCAAGAAATTTAGAGGAGAATTTTGATCCTTTCTTTTTTATATATTATTTATTTTGTAACTTTTTATTTTCAAATGGAGTAACGAATGGTTGAAATTTTGGGATAATGGACGAGTATTTTCGAAGAAGAATAGGAAATTTCATATTGCTTAATGGCTTTTGTCCTGTGAGTAAAATGGTTTTATTTTCATTATAATATCTTCATATTCTTTGAGTAATTGATTATGCATTGATTTAACTTAGCTTTAGTCTGTTTTATCAATACATGGTTAATTACTATCATCTTTGTATTATTTTTTTCAACCTTTAAGAGTCTATTATCCCAAAATTTCTTCCCGGACCATATGATGAACATATTTTGTTGAAACTATATGAGAAAGCAATTTACTCTTTGGATTTCTTCCTGTGTAGACTGTGCAATGTTTTTTCATTGTCTTCTCATGTAATTTCTTGATGTGAAATGTTATATGTATAGAATTAGCTTTAGTCTCTTCTTCGCATAATATTTTATATCATGCTTTTCTTTATGTTGTTCATTATCTTTTGGTTTAGTTTATATCTATAATTGATCATCTATTTCAGTATTTTAAATTTATGTATGATGCTAAGTAGTTGATAACACAATTACTCAGGGTTGAGATTTCTCTCATTCTTAGTTATTGAATATCTCAAAGTTACAGGATATATGATTATTTATCTTTTTGTTGTCATAAACTCGCTCCAAAATTCACAACACTTCCTTGAATTTCTTCTGGAAGTATTATACTTGTTTGTGTCATAGGTTTTCACTTGACACACAACAAGAGGAGCTCACAGAAACACAGAGAGATGATTTTAGTTTATTAATCTTGATCAGCTACAGGTTAGTATGTGTGTAATTTAATTAAATTATTGATTAATCAAACATTGATTTCATTAATTAGCTTTGATTGTTTATGTGTCATTGTTTCAATTGTATTCTCTTAGTATTTATTAGTTTGATATCTTCAAACATTAGAAATATTTTTGTTCTTCATTAAAATTTTTAAAACGCTATTACAAACATCTATTTTCGCAAGAGTTCAAAAAAATATTGTAAATTGTATATAGATTGTTTATAATCATTTGTACATTCATATTTGTAATTAGCATATCAACTGTTAGAATCATAGCTTTAGATTAGTTTATTTATTTTACTATTTTTAGGAATGTAGTTATCTAACAGAGCCATTAAACCTGTCGGGTCAATTCATTCCCAATGGCTTGGGTTATTTAGACAACCCCGGTCAAGATCTGACCTTCTAGTTGACGGTGTGTCACTTACACTCGTCAAAAAAATGGCGCTAGAAGGAGGGCCGAGGTAATTTTAATGATTAATTGTTTTACCCCTCAACTTGTCATAATTCCATATTTATAAATTCTTCTTTTGTGTCATCTTCAAATGCACTCGAGGGCACACCAGACTCACAAGTTTCCCTTGCAGGAGTCTTTTTTTCAAATTTATTTAATTTCTCATGGCTCCCCAAATCACTGTGTTGGAACATGATTTCCACTTCTTATTACTTGATATTACCAAGAAGATAGTCTCTCTCTTGTCCAAACTCACCTTTGATGGTGGGGGGAATGCATCTGCAAAAGACCATCTTAACAAGTTTTGGTGTAAATGCATCAAGCATAATATTTTAGATTAAAACGTTTTATGCAGATTGTTCGCTTTTACTTTCAGGGGTCGAGTTAAAAATTGGTTTCAGTATTTTCCAACATATCATATTATTGATTGGCTTCAATTTGTAGAGGAACTTTTAGATTATTTTGAAATCTATGATTACAATCAAGTATGTGAAGAATTTCAATATCTACTAATCAATGATGATTCATATCCAGAAGGATTTTCAACAACAATCCATCATGTTCTCTGTAAATTTAATCTTGATGAGATGTCATTTGTACTAAATCTACTCTCTGATGTTTGTGCCCCTTTCATCGAGTCATATTCAATCGTGAATGATGAATCGGTTACAAATCCTAGCACTCAATTGCAAGATGAATTTTGTTTTCAAGATGAGAGGAATCCATCATAAAACTTTGAACAATCAAGGGAGGTAGAATCTATTGAAAATGTTTTCACTGGCAATCAAATTGTTTTTTCCTCTGAACCCTTGCATCTTCAATCCTCAATTATCATGGAAGGAGATTTTATTGTGGGTGTAGGTATATGTCCATATTTTTCTAACTCTTTCTCTAATCAGTACTTAGATTCAATTATTGAAGAACACTTAGGTGATGAAAATGATCTTGAGCGTTCTAACATTCCAATGAAACATATTAGAGATGTAGATCTACAATTAGAAGAAGAAACCTTAAACCTTCATCCACAAATCATACCTTATCCACATGAAAGATTAGATGTTTGTCATGAAAGTTTTGAATTGTCTATCATATAAGAGGAAAATTTATATGATCGTATTATGTTGATGGATTTATCACCAAAAGAGAGTGAAAGTATGAAGGCAAGTGAAGATGAATGTCTTGAGAATACCATTGTTAAATATCATAGATCAATATAATCTTTTCATGTGCTCATTTCTAATTCATTTTACTCTTTATATCATGATCTCTTCTTAGAATCTGGTGTGCATCGTATTTTACCCACGGTATCATACTCTTTTCCATCACAATCTAATATTTTCGATATGTCAATATTTGGTGAAATTAATTTCAAACATAACATTTATGAGGTCGTATTTAACGCTCTTTCACTTTCATCACTCACATGGGAAAAATATATGTCGCAAGATGATTCTACACAATTTATTTTTGAAAGAGACAATGCATTCATTATGGAGATAGAATATTCCATACATCATATTCATTCATTGATTAGATTAAAATCTCATGATTCTACTGCACATTTGGAACCAATTCATCTCATGAAAAGGAATGCTCAAACCAACAATTTGATTTCTATAATGAATCCTCATACGATGTGTTTATCAATTGTATATCTGACTCATCAGAGTGATAATTTGGATTCTAAGTTTCATGATAGGATTGAATATTTGCTTCATAATTCATATCTAAAAAATCTTCAAAGTAATGGTAAAGTCATGATCACTTTGTTTCTTATTGAATATATGGAGGGTAAGCATGATTTGTTTTTTTCATATCCTTAATGCAAATGAATTCGTGAAAAGGTGGAGAATAGTCAAGAGAATGGGGAATTTCCATCCTGGCCAATGGTTATGTCAGGACCCCATAATTTTGGCTAGTTTTCTGAATCTAGGTACATTCTTCCATGCTTTTGTGATCCGTATCATGACAGAATTTTATATTGGCTAGAGGGATCATATATTAAATTTTTTTGATAGAATGGTAAGGATATACTTACTTCATTTCTGAATGAAGAACATAAAGGTAAAGGTAAGTATGACATGTATTTATTTTTATTTCTGAAATAATTCAATCCATCTTACTAATTGGAAACTTCTTTGTCTTTGCAGGACTGGAGTTACTTCAATGGTCACATTGGAAATTCCATTTCACTTAGTTCATGTAGAGTATAATAGTGTAGAGTATACTTAGGAATAGGTTAGATTTTATTTTCTTTCTTTAACTTTGTCACTTTGAATAAGTGCAACAAGGTGTCACTTTCAGGACGAAGGAAAATCATCATTCAGGGAAGTCTTCTCTTCTTTTCTTTTCCATTACTTATTTCTTTGTTTATCATGTTTAAGTGTCTTTCTTCAAGTCATATCTTTAAATTTATTATTATTTTTATCTTTATTGTGGAACGTTTTAATATTATCATTATTTCAAAACTATCAAGTAAGGATAATCTAAGTAAACTAATGAAAAGGATCTCAACTTTTGATTATATTCCATTTAACATTACCTTTAAAAGGTCGTATTTTAAAATAATTGATCAATACAAGTGAATTAATTTTGCAATGTTTATATGGTCATTTCTCGACAATTTTAAAAAAAATCAAAATGTTGTGAAGGAGAAGAGCGATATAAAATTGAAATTGATTTTAGTCTTGACCTTTTGAATGGACTTAACTTGTTTTGAAAATGAAAAATCATGACAACACACTCTAATAAAAGCATCATTTTTTTTTTCATGTACATAATCTATAATAAAGAAGGCCTTATTAGCTTAACATTTTATGCAACAAATGACAATTTTGATACTAATTCTTCATTTGAAGGAAATAAATACATTTAAAGGGTTTCACTACAATCGATTCAATTAATCAATTTGATTGATCAATTTATATTTTATGAATTGATATATTTATCCCCTTTACAATATAAATTCCTTCTATTTTATGGTACAACAAAAAGATTTCACATTACATGTTCACACAAGATCTGAGTCGTATTGATAAGGCTTGTTCTAATTTAATTTTGTTCTTTTCATTGTTTAGATTAGATTACTTTTCCTTTCATTTTGTTTTCAAATTTGTTTGATTAAAGCTAAATTTCTTAGCTTATTTCATATTCTTTTATTTTAAATATTTGTGGTGTGACAATTAGTTGTTTTTGGGTTTTAAAACATGAAATGTTGATTCTATTATGACTATCAAATTTTAATATTAATGAATAAGGATTCATTAATCCCAAAATAAATGGTACTCTAGTTTAAGTAAGGCATCTCATCTTTCATCATCTTGAAGTTTTGTGTTTGAAGAAATCTTTTGCAAGGTAATTTTCAAGAAGAGAATCACCCTACCCATGGCGGGACACTTTCCAAGTTTTACCTTCATATTAAAACCTAGATGCATTGATTAATTTTTCGTTTGACTATTACAAATTAAGTACAAAATGTCATATTTATCTAATTTTTGAAATTATGTTTTAATCGGTTCCCTCTTTAGGAACAAATGAGTGAGGCTTATATTGCTATTATCTCAAAATTCTTAATGCCACCCCATGCTCTTAAAGAGTAAAGTTTGCTTCCCCATCCATTAAGTAATTTCTAATGAGATTAACATTAATCATGCTGCAACCTTTTTCATATAACAAATGACATTTAAGGGGTTAGTTGGAAGATAGGAAGTCTCATTATGAGTCAACCTATCATGATCATGGGTATTTACAGTATGAAATTACCATCATCTTGTCACCAAGCCAGGGTAATGGCTCCCGGTTACATGATTGAGGCAAAAGAGGTCTCATCATGAGCCGACCTTTTCATTTCTGTAGATATTTGTGAATGGTGTTTTCACTCTCTAATTACCAAGTCAAGGCAGTGTCCTCTAAATCATTCTTTATAAAAGTAAATAAAGTAAGTTATAAAAAAAGGTTTATAACCTATGCATTTTTAACTAGTGGATGGGATAAAAGCAACTAAATGGGTTAAAAGGTATCCCTTTCGAGGCTATGGATGCATGTTGGCTGTAGTGGCTATGACTATGGTATTAGAGGTAAACTATAAGATAACATCTTTTATTCATTATGAATTTTTCCTTAGGGTGTGTTTCGATAAATAATATATTTTGTAGGAAGTTTGATGAAGGACTACTCGTATTTTCTTTTTGGGTAATATTTAAAAAGGTTATCTTTTAAAAATCAATTACAGTTGGTTAAAATTTTAAAAGGTTGACTTGTTAATGTGGTACACATGTTTCAAGACAAACTTTGTTTTTTTCAAAAGCCTTATCTTTTTTCCTCTCGTACATGTAAATATTTTATTATCTAGACAGAGATAACTTCTTCACCCAGTAAGTCGTCATTTGTTGGGCCCCAACAACCCATTTCTTTTTCTTTAATCAAAATCTAGGGTCCCTCGAAATTTTACTTGGATTCTTCGCTTGTT
Organism: Picea engelmannii; assembly: GCA_009831015.1. Classification (NCBI taxonomy): domain Eukaryota; kingdom Viridiplantae; phylum Streptophyta; class Pinopsida; order Pinales; family Pinaceae; genus Picea; species Picea engelmannii. The sequence continues at coordinate 38,823 of ML812612.1, forward strand.
TCCCTTTGACTTGATTGGATTGGTATTGGTTTGCTTTGTTTCGAGGTTGGTTTGAGTTTATATTCTTTTCTTTTGTTTGGTTTGAATTTCATGAAATTTAAATGTCATTTTGTTTTTCTTTCTACAGAGTTTTGATGTGGATGTACAAGCTTCATAATTTGGGAGTTTTTATTGCGACACATATTTTCCATGACATTTGTTCACATTTGATCAAATTTGAGTGAGAGAAAGACAAACATAGAAATATTAATTTAAACGAAAACCTTAATTTTTATCAACTGTTTTCATATTTTTCTCATTAGCTATCATTTTCACAAAATCATTTGGTGGGTTTAGTTAATTAAATTCATTTGTCTTTTTGCATCTCATTTGAAAATAAAAATAAAAATAAAAAAAGAATTATCTGTCATTTGTTTGATTTTGTGGAAACCCAAAACTAATATTTTTTCTCCTCTCCATCAACTTGAAGCTTCTAGATTTTTAAGATCATATTGGAAAGGAAAATATAGCCAATATTTGTTTAGAACTTATAGTTAGTTTAAATTCATTTTAATTTTATTGTTCTAGATTTTGTTTTACTCACAATTTTTAGGTTATTAATTTGGTTTCTTTTCGTTTCACAGGTTTCTATTATCAATTATTTGGTACGGATCTGATAATTGCTTGATTTTATTATCTAAATATGTTCAACATAATTGATCCAAAAATAATATTGGATTGCTACAAATAATTTATGAGCAACAACAAATAAGATTTGGAAATGCGTTCAAGAACAGATAGACGATTTTGCGGGACTTGTTCCAGCCAAACTGTGAGGAATATGAAGAAACGGTTGAAAACCCATCTCTAGAATGAACCCATTTGGGTTACTTGCAAGAATTTTCCCAAACAAATTCACGATTTGAGAGATATTTTTTTGTATTTACGAGACAAATTTCAGGTGGTGGAAATTATTAGTGATGCCCATACTGTTCATTCATTGTATAAATATATGAGAAAGTTAAGAGCTAGTGGGGATCCAAGAAATTCAGAGGAGGATTTTGATCCTTTCTTTTTTGTATATTATTTACTTTGTAACTTTTTCTTTTCAAATGGAGTAACGGATGGTTGGAATTTTGGGAGAATGGACGAGTATTTTCGAAGAAGAATATGAAATTCTAGATTGGTTAATGGCTTTTGTCTTGTGAGTAAAATGGTTTTATTTTCATTATAATATCTTCATATGCTTTGAGTAATTGATTATGCATGGATTTAAATTAGCTTTAGTCTGTTTTATCAATACATGGTTAATTGCTATCATCTATGTATTATTTTTTTCAATCTTTAAGAGTCTATTATCCCAAAAATTCTTCCTCGACCATACGATGAACATATTTTGTTGAAACTATATGAAAAAGAAGTTTACTCTTTGGCTTTTGTCCTGTGTAGATTGTGTGGTGTTTTTTTATTGTCTTCTCATGTAATTTCTTGATTTCAAATGTTATATGTATCGAATTAGCTTTAGTTTGTTCTTCACATAATATTTTATATCATGCTTTTCTTTATGTTGTTCATTATCTTTTGGTTTAGTTTATATCCGTAATTGATCATCTATTTCAGTATTTTAAATTTATAGCTGATGTTAAATAGTTGATAACACCATTACCGATGGTTGATATTTTCTCATTCTTAGTTATTGGATATCTCAAAGTTACAGGATATATAATTATTTATCTTTCTGTTGTCATAAACTCGCTTCAGAATTCCCAACACTTCCTTGAATTTCTTCTAGAAGTATTATACTTGTTTTTGTCATAGGTTTTCACTTGACACGGGACAATAGGAGCTCACACAAACACAAAGAGATGATTTTAGTTTATTAATGTTGATCAACTACAAGTTAGTATGTGTGTAATTTAATTAAATTATTGATTAATGAAACATTGATTGCATTAATTAACTTTGATTGTTTGTGTCATTGTTTCAATTGTATTGTCTTAGTATTTATTAGTTTGATATCTTCAAACATTAGAAAGATTTTTGTTTTTAATTTATCTTTTTAAAACACTATTACAAACATCCATTTTTGCAAGATTTCAAGAAAATATTGTAAACTGTATATAGATTGTTTATAATCATTTGTACATTCATATTTGTAATTAGTATATCAACTGTTATAATCATAGCTATAGATTAGTTTATTTCTTTTACTATTTTTAGGACTCTAGTTGACTAACATAGCCATTAAACATGCCAGGTCAGTTCATTCCAAACGGCTTGGGTTATTAGGACAACCCTGGTCTAGATATAACCTTCCAGTTGACAGTGTGTCATTTACGCTTGTCAAAAAGGCCCTAAACAACATTTATTATGTCTCACCAAAGTCAAAATGAACTTTGATAGATAGTAGAAAAATGTGTATTCCTTGGATATACCTTTCCAATGAGCTATCGTGCCCACATGAACGTGTGACTGTGGGAAGTTGATGTACTAACTTAACGAAATGGGGCCCACATGACGTTTGGCGTTTCATTTCCTAGGGTTAGGTTTTTTGGATGTTTAGGGTTTTTGACATTCTTGTTTATTGTAAAAAGGCCTTCAGAGCCTCATTGTAATCATCTTCTTGGGAATGGGTGCAACAATCACATCTCTTCTCAAAGATAAGCTATCACCATTATAGCAAGCTTGTTTCCGCTGCATTTTACAATTTCATCTTATTTCCTTATTGAATAGAAACTAGTTTTATTGTATATATGATATTTTGTGTTAAACATCTTTTGATAATAATTTGTATTCATTTCATTCTAAAAATATATTCTGGATCAACCATGGATTTTAAATTGTATCATATATAATAAAATGGAACCCCAAGACAATGAAAACCACTTAGAAGAAAACCAAGAAGATCAAAACCCCAACCCACCACAATCATCCAATGGGAACAATCAAATTGATGAGGGGTTGGCTATATTAAGAACCCTTGAGGAACAATTAAGGGACACTAGAGAGTCTGTTAGAGTCTCATTGTCCACTTCTTTGGACATCATTTTGAAGTCCATTGCAAGTTACCAAATGATATTGATCTCTATTTATGATTATATGGAAAGAATGCATGAGTACTAAAATGCTGGTTTGGACAGAAACCAAGTCAAAGACATGGGAATTTCAAAATAAAAAATATTTTCTATTTTTAGGGATCCTTGAACTAGACAAGAACTACCATTGAACAAAAAATGCATCTCCATTGACTAGTGCATCCATCCCCAGATTAGTCAAAATTGGATGGATAGGCGGTATATGGTCTTTGATAAACCTCCCTGCAATAATAGGGAGATGCCCTTATATTTTCTAACAAAATTATGGGCTGAGTTTATTTTGGGTAAGCATGTCAACTACTTTGACATTGGATACTTCCAGGGGATGGGTCTAGGATCCACATAGGATCGAGATAATGACATGCATGATCTCATGTCAAGTTCTCGTCCCCTTAGGAGAAGGCCTGAGCCCCCTATCCAACATCCTTCTATTGTAGAGAGCTTGAAATAGGTAAAGCTAGCCATTTCTTCATTGACTCATAACCCAATGCAACACAAATTAGCTTTGTTGGAATATCTAGGGAGGAGGTGTTGGCTATTGACATTGATATAGGGGTTGAATTTTCAACATGCACAACAAATTACAATGAGAAGAGGGCACATGGACATAGAATCCATCCACGTGAACCTCACAGATGCTCGAGATGTGGGAAGGAACGCTATGGACATATAGAGCCCATTGGAAAACATAGCTTCATGTATGAGGTTAGTATCATAACCCTCTTTATGTTCTTCATCATTATATATTTATATTTTATTATTTGTATTTATATCAATATTTTATTTTGTTTTGTTTTTCAGTTGTTACGTCATAAAGTAGACCCTCTACATCGATGGATGCATCAGTTCCTAGCCCCACCATTGGTGGTAGTAGAGGAAACATGTTCATTGGGTGCACCCCACATGCAGGTATGTGTCACAAAAGGTAAATTCACCATAGTCATTTCTTTATTTTAATGTTCTCATTTTTTTACAGGATTTGGGACTAGGCGATGTCGGGGAATGTCCATGTAGGATGGAAAAATTACCTTCGTCTTAGGTATCATGTGTAGAGTTAAATATTGTATAATTCTCAAATTTTTAGTTTATATGTTTTTGAATTTTACTAGTTGGTACTAATATTTCATTTTTATTAATATGTATGCATGATGTGGATACCTTTTCTACCTATAATACTATTGCAGTCTCTGAGCACCTGGGTGTTTCTTCTAGGTTACCTTTCTCCAGGCCTAGGGAATTGCAATCACTTGTACATCTTGTGGGGGTCCATCACAGCCCACCCTCATCATTTTCATCAACCCCATCGAGCAATATTTCCATAGTAGAGGTTGTCTCAGAGAAAGTTGTACAACCTAGTGCTCCATATACCAGTGAATCTCCATCAAGGCCTAAGATATTCACAATGAGATAATACAATGATGATAAAACAATTGTTTCATGAATTTGATTTTACACATATTAGTTTAATTTTCTTGACTTGGTCCTTGTAAATGATGTAGGGTGACATCGCAGAGAGACTGGGGTCGCGGAGTTGACAATAGCATGTGCATTGACTTATCTTAAGTTAAATTACAATGTATCATTTTTCATGTTTATTAATTCATTGCGGAAAAAAACTTATAACAATGGTTATTCTTTGTGTAGTCTGCAAAGCCTCGAAGCACACCCATGCCTAAAACCTCTTTAGGTGCTTCCTCAAGAAAGAGAAGAAATATTGATTTCCAGTATGATACTGAGCATGGCGAGGGTGGCAGTGGTCAATGGTTGACCAAGTACTGTCATTTTGTATCTAGGCCACCACATGAATATTTTTTTTATGTTACGGAACTTGTTGTCTCTTTGTATATTGTGCATGAGTTACCATTTTGTAAAAAATGAACAATTTAGATGATGTTGAATACACACACACACATTTCATGGACCGCTTTTTATGAATCTCATTGTTTCTTCATTTTATGTTGATGAATATATGAATTGAAAAGTGTTTGGATTCCAAAGTGTATAAATTTTATGTGTATTAATCCCTTGATTTTTTTATAAAGTGATTATAAATAATTTCATTACACATTAAGGAATATCTTATGGTGGAAAATATTTCTAAGTGCTAAATCCATAAGAAATTAATGGTTCTCAAGTAGCRTTGCTTGTTAATCAACCATGTATCTCTACAACATCGATAGATCATTCCTTCTAAATTATTTGCATAAATGTTKTGGATATCCACATTCTAACTCACAACCAACAATGCATGGATTACCTCTTGAATTATCTCCATCTAAATCCAATGACAATCCACACTCAAATAGCGGTCACTTGAAAATATTGTAACCTAAAAAATGACATATTACAATAATTTATTATAGAAACAAATTTTCTCATTTATCTTCTACATAATTGTAAATCACTTAACAATCTCAAATCAATGTTATGTCAAATTAACCTCCATGACTAGTACTATAATTACTCAATTACGAAGATGAAATAAACTAAAATTCAATTATGCAAGTACACAACATTTGGACAACCCAAACATTTGATATATATTTAGAATATGAAGTACATGCATCTACAAATATCTTATCATGGGTTGATAGAATTCGGGATCTTCAAACTCTAGCAATGGAAACCATAAGATAACATTAGCCAATATCTCACTCGATTAGATATCATCAACATAGTAGCATACACAATGGTAAGTCCTTTTTGGAACCTACATTTGTATCCCACACTTGTACAAGATCAAATTCCTCTATCTTCTCGATAACAAACACATTAGGTAACACTAGGGTTTTAAAATGCCACAAAACCCTAACTTATTCTCTTACCATAGCTACATGATAAAATTATTTATTTTCTCGTGTAGGTATAATTCCTAGTATTCCTAGTCTCCTTAGGACAAAACATTGACCCTAGTCTTCCTTTGACATTCCTTTGAGAAGCCTAGTTGTTATTTTCTTAGTTGATTCAATCCATAATTTGACCATTTTCTCGGTCACACGCATTATCCCCCTCTCTCTATGCATGGCATATATAAAATCATTTGATTTATGTGTAACCCTTCATAAATGGCAAAAAGATGAATCAATGACTCATTAATGAATTTATGTTTTTTAGCTTGTGTAGTGGGTATATGTAAATTTTGTTATACCCTTCAATTATTAATACCATCTATTAAATATCCCATGATGTCCACTAAACTTATTGATTTTGATCAACAAAATGAGAGAGTTCACATGGAAACTAGATATTAGAATGGGTATCATTTTCCACCTACAAATAAAGATTTTGAGGTTACATTTCATGACACACCATAGAAATTAATGCTATGCTACCAAAATTCCTTTAGGGATACTTGAAACCATTATTATTTTCCCTTCACCATCTATGAGAGTTTATTGCACACTCTCCTAGTGGGAAAAACCCCCCTATGAATACACCAGGGTTTATAATGTAGGCAGATAAATTAACCATCTAAAAGTAAACTACTTCTCTAACTACCCCAAACATACTAAATACTCATACAAGAAAAGAAAATATGAGAAGGATCGAGTAACTATACCTCTACTCAGCGTTTGGTGATGATCCACTCGTGCCTGAAATTTTCGTTGTTTGCACGCCTCCTCCCAAGGCTGGCCTACATTCAAAGATAGAAAAACAAAAATCTACAAGCATGCAATTCATATAAAAACTTAGGTTACATGTCAGAATGACAAAACATAAACCATTAAAAGAATTCCATACACCATAATTTGGGACAGGAAAAGTACTTATTTTATTAGCAATTCAATGATTATACCTTTTACAACCAAAGCCGACTACTTCTCCACAAACCTGGTCCAGGCTCCTCTTCACCAAGCTCAAAGTGAACCTCTGTATGGATTCTCCTCTCAACCTTCAGATCTCTTCTTGGGAAGTGAATGGGTTCTGAGGGAGGAAGAAGAGCTAATTGGGGAATGCTGAGGAAATTCTCACAAAAGGGATACAATCAATTGGGGCAAGGAAGGGATGTGAAATGGGCAGAGTTTCACTGTTCTCATGTATAGATGTAGAATGAGACCCAAACACCTCCTTTTATATGACAAAGGAATAGTTATTCGGTTGGGTGACATGATATAGTCAGTAGATTAGTTGGTAAACTACCCGATAGCTCTTAATCTCAACGAATTCCTTGCAACTTTTTCAAGTATACGCGGGTTGTAGTTGTGCAGCATGCATATGTACGCGGGATTTAGTGGTGCAGGAAGCATATGTATGCGGGAATTATTGGTGCAGGGTGCGTACATCTTCAAAAAATGGGTTTTCTTAGAAGAGAAACCTAATGATGGCTTGGAAAAAAATGAAAGTAAGAGGTCCAAAGGCCATGTATGCATATGTAGAGCAATTTAGGGTTATAACACACTCCTACCCAATTTTTGGGTTAGAGCACACAAAAATACAAAGGATCCTCCCTAACCCAATCCCACAAACTTGTTGATGCCATACCATTTCCATGCCATTTTCATTCCTTTCCAATTATTTCCATGCCATTTATATTTCCATTCCATTTCCATGACATGCCATTCCATTGCGATGCCATGCCATTTCCATTTTCATGTAGCTTCCCATGTATTGTGATGTAGTTTCCCATTTTAACCTATATAACAATAAATATAACATTCCATAAAATTATTCAAGGAAATATTCAAATCAAAATGTGGATTTCAATGAAAAAATAAAAACAAAAAAATAAACATTGCCACGCAATTTCCATGCCACGAAATTAAACCCTTGGAATACAGCTTGACACCTGTTATTATTTTTCTGTCATAATTTTCATCCCTTTAGGGTTTTCATGTCTTGAATATTGTATTTTTTCATGTTTCATCTTCGATTTCAACATGCATTTGTTATCTAAACCCTAGTTTAAGCTTTCATTTTTATCCCCCTTTCATTTATTGATTACTTGTTTTAAGGGTTGTCATATTTTTCCTTGTATTTGCTTGCCTTGGATTTCCTTTCCATGTCATGCCTTGCCTTTGAATTCCCTACCATATCATGCCTTGCATTATCTTTCCTTTCCATGTCATTTCCTTCCTTGCATTGAATTTCATTTCCTTTCCATGCCATGCCATGCATTGCACTGTCTTTCCTTTCCTTACCTTGCCTTGCCTTTCCATTCCATGCCATGCCTTTTCATGCCTTGTCATGACATGCCTTGAATTTCCTTTCCTTTCCATGCCATGCATTTCCTTTCCTTTCCATTCCTTTCCATGCCATGCCTTGCATTTCCTTGACTTTTCTTTCCATGTCATGCCATGCCTTGCATTTCCTTTTCTTTCCTTATTTCCTTTCCATGCCATGCCATGCCATGCCTTTCCTTTGCATGCCTTACCATTACATGTCATTCAATGACTTTCCATTACTTTACATTCATTGCCTTTCCATTCCATGTCATTTAATGCCTTGCCTTTCCATGCCATGCCATGCATGAATTTCCATACCTTTCCTTTCCATGCTATGCCATTCATGACTTTTCATACATTTCATTGTTATGCCATGCCTCACCTTTCCTTTCCATGGTATGGTATCCCTTGCCATGCCATGAATTTCCTTTCCTTTCCATGGTATGGTATGTTATGGTATGGTATGGTATGCCTTGATATGCCATGCCATGCCTTGACTTTCCTTGCCATGTTATGGTATGTTATGGTATGATATTCCTTTCCATGCCATGCCTTGTCTTGCCTTACTTTGCCATGGTATGGTATGGTATGGTATGCCTTTCCTTGCCTCTCCATGGTATGGTATTCCTTTCTTTGCCTTGCCTTTCCAAGCCATGGTATAGTATGGTATGTTATGCCTTGCCTTGGTATGGTATCCTTGGCATGGTATGGAAATGTATGGTATGGTATGCCTTGCCTTTCCATGCCATGGTATGGTATGGTATGTTATGGTATCCTTGGCATGGTATGGTATGTTGTTCCTTGCATTTCCTTTCCTTTCCATGTCATGCCTTTCCATGCCATTTCCTTGCCTCGCCATGCCTTTCCTTGCCATGACATGCTTTTCCATGTCTTTCCTTTCCATGCCATTCCTTCCAATACCATGCCTTGCCATGCCATGCCTTTTCATGCCATGCCATGCCATGTCATGCCTTTCCTTTCCTTCACTTTCCATGTAAAAATTACAATCAAAGGATCCATTAAGCATGTAATTCTACAACTTCTTATCCCATATATATTGTATAAAAATACTTGCATCAAAATTTTAATGTCATAACATAAGCTCTCTTTATTCATATATCTAATGTATCATATATTTTTCAAACATGGATGATCATAAGTAATAGAATTTACCTACACCTACACCTAGAGTTAGGCCTTTCCTTGCTTTACAATGTCATTCGATGCTTAGCCTTGCCATTTATTTCCTTCAATTTCCTTGCATTTCCATACAAACATGTCCCTGAATGACTTAACGAGGCGAGTTGCAACTTGCGAAAAAAATCAAATAGAGACTCGGATGGGAGAAATGTCAGTTTCATTAGATCCATAGCACCATGTTTCATATAGTGAGGCCCCTCCGCTATCATTTCATCCACCAAAAAACCGTTTGTTGGAGTATCTCTGGCACTAGGTTTTTTCTCATTGAGGCATACTGCAATTTCTGAAGAGGAGGTCGATTTTCAAGAACATTGTTTCAGGAATTTTTGGGTATTGTAGTCACGTGGGCCTTGGAAAAACAGACTTGTGGGATCTTACAAAACTCCATTATGCTACTCGGTTTAGATTTTATGCCCTCGAAACAAATTGGCCACATGTCCCTAAATGGCTTGAGGAGGCGAGTTGCAACTTGCGATAAAAATCAAACTGGGATTCAGATGGATGAACCATCAATTGCATTAGATTTGGAGCACTGGATTTTAGCTAGTGGGGTCCCTTCACTATCATTTTGTCCACTGGAAAACTATTTGTTGGAGTATCTACAACACTAGGGTTTTTCTTAATGAGGCGTAGTGCAATTTCTGAAGAGGAGATCGATTTTCAAGAACATTGTGTCGAGAATTTTTCGGTAGTGTAGTCACATGTGCCTTGGCCAAACATACTTGTGGGAGCTTACAGAACTCCGTTATGCCACTCATTTTGGATTTTATGCCCCCCAACCCAAATTGGCCACATGTTCATAAATGTCTTGAGGAGGCGATTTGCAACTAGTGATAAAACTCGAATAGGGAGTCAAATGGACAAACTGTTAGATGCATTGGATCTAGAGAACCGTTTTTCAGCTAGTGGGGCCCCTCCATTGTCATTTTGTCCACCGGAAAATAGTTTGTTGGAGTATCTCTCACACTAGGGTTTTTCTCAATGAGGCATAATGGAATTTCTAAAGAGGAGGTCAATTTTCAAGAACATTGTGTCGGGTATTTGTGGGTAGTGTAGTCAGATGGGCCTTGGAAAAATAGACTTGCAGTAGCTTATGAAACTCCATTATGTTGCTTGGTTTGGATTTTATGCCTCTAAACCAAATCGGCCACATGTCCCTAAATAGATTTAGAAGGAGAGTTTCAACTCATGATAAAACTCAAACCGTGACTCAGATGGAAAAATATTCAGTTGCATTGAATTCAGAGCATCAGGTTTCATATAGTGGGGCCCCTCCACTATCGTTTTGTCCATTGGAAAACCGTTTGTTGGAGTATCTATGACACTAGGGATTTTCTCAATGAGGCATACTGCAATTTCTGAAGAGGATGTCAATTTTCAATAACATTGTGTTGGGAATTTGTGAGTAGTGTAGTCACATGGGTCTTGGCCAAATAGACTTGAAAGAGCTTATGAAACTTTGTTATTCTGCCTGGTTTGGATTTTATGCCCTTGGACCAAATTGGCCACTTGTCCCTAAATGGCTTGAGGAGGTGAGTTGAAACTTGTGATAAAACTTGAACCGAGACTTAGATGGATGAACCGTCAGTTGCATTGGATGTAGAGCACCTAGTTTCGTCTATTGGGGCCCATTCGTTATCATTTCGTCCACCGAAAAACCATTTTTTGGAGTATCTTCGACACTAGGGTTTTGCTCAATGAGGGATAGTGCAACTTCTGAAGAGGAGGTCGATTTTCAAGAACATTATGTTGGGCATTTATGGGTAGTTTAGTCACATGGGACTTGGAAAAAAACAATTGCGGGAGCTTACGAAACTTCGTTATACTGCTTGGTTTGGATTTTATTCCCCCAGACCAAACTTGCCACATGTCCCTAAATGGCTTGAGGAGGTGAGTTGAAACTCATGATAAAACTCAAAGAGAGACTCATATGGATGAACCATTAGTTTTATTAGATCCATATCACTGTGTTTTAGGTAGTGGGGCCCCTATGCTATCATTTTGTTTATGGAAATCCAAGGCAGGGCATGGGAAGGAAAGGTAATGCAAGGAAAGGCATGGCATGGTATGGTATGGCAAGGGAAGGCAAAGAAAGGAAAGGAAATGAAATCTATAGCATGTCAAGGCATGACAAGGAAATAAAAGGCATGGGAAGGCATGGCGGGCCAAGGCAAGGCAAGGCAAGGCAAGGAATGGCAAGTAACTTCAAGGCAAGTGAAGGCAAGGAATGGCAAGTAACTTCAAGGCAAGTGAAGGCATGACATGGCAAGTGAAGGAAAGTGAAGGAAAGTGAAGACAAGGCAAGGAAAGGAAAGGAATGGCATGGAAAGGAAAAGAATGGGAAGGTAAAACAAGGCAAGTAAAGGTATGGGAAGGCATGGAAAGGAAAAGAATGGGAATGAAAAACAAGGCAAGTAAAGGCATGGGAAGGCATGGAAAGGAAATTCATGGGAATACATGGCAAGGAAAGGCAAGGGAAGGAAAGGAAAGGAAAGACAAGGTAAGGCATGGCATCGCAAGGGAAGGAAAGACATGTGAATAAAAGGAAAGGCATGGGATGGCATGGTAAGGCAAGGAAAGGGAAGGTATGGCATGAAAAGGAATGGAAAGGAAAGAGAAGGCATGGAAAGGCATGGAAAGGAAAGGCAAGGTAAGGAAAGCCAAGACATGGCAAGACAAGAAAAGGCATGGGAAGGCATGGAAAGGAAAGGGAATGAAAGGAAGGCAAGTAATGGAAAGGAAATGAAAGGAAAGTGAAGGCATGGCAAGGGAAGCCATAGAAAGGCAAGGCATGACATGGAAAGTTAAGGAAAATGAAGGAAATTGAAGGCAGGGAAGAGAAAGACAAGGTAAGGCAAGGCATGGCATGGGAAGGAATGGAAAGGCAAGGAATGGGAAGGAAAGGAAAATCAAGGAAAGGCATGGGAAGGCATGGAAAGGAAAGAAATTGGAAGGAATGGAAAGGCAAGGCATGTGAAGACAAGGCAAGAAAAGGCCTAGGAAGGCAAGGTAAATCATGGCAAGGAAAGGTAAGGCAAGGAAAGGAAAGGAAAGTGAAGGCATGGCAAGGCAAGACATGGAATGGAAAGTGAAGGAAAGTGAAGGAAAGAAAAGGAAAGGCATGGAATGGTAAGGAATGGAAAGTAAATACAAGGCATGGGAAGGCATGATAAGGAAAGGAAAGAAAAGGTATGGAATGGCATGGTAAGGTAAGGAAAGGCATGGTAAGGCATGGCAAGGAAAGGCATGGAAAGAGAAGACATGGGAAGGAAAGGGAAGGCATGGAAAGGAAATGAAGGAAAATAAAGGCATGTGAAGGCATGGAAAGAAAAGGTATGGGAAGGAATGGAAAGGCATGGAAAGGAAAGTCATGGCATGGGAAGGCATGACTAGGAAATGCATGGGGAGGAAAGGAAAGAAAAGACAAGGTAAGGTAAGGAAAGGCATGGGAAGCCATGGAAAGGAAAGGAAAGGCCTGGGAAGGCATGACAAGGTCATAAATGGGAAGTAATGGAAAGGCAAGGCATGGGAATGTATGGGAAGGCAAGGAAAGGAAAGACACGGAAATTCATGGTATGGTACTCTTGCGCACTAAGCGAACTTATTCTTTGAGGACACTTGCTCGCAAGTGATCCGGATTATTATGCTATTAAAACTTTTGACTTTGATTATGAGGCATTATGGGTTGATGACATGTTGTTTTACTACATTGACATAGACAGGTTCTATTGACTCGGTTTTACTGGGTGTGCAGGATTTTGGACCTCGAGGATGCAGAGGCATCGATGGAACTCCTTGGACTCTGGATTGAGTCAGGGAGTGTACCATTGGGGTTTGATTGTTTTAATGTGATATTGGTGCATCTGATTAGATGATATGATATGGACATGTTCTGACATGATTTGTTGATGATGCAGGCGTGCAATAGCTTTCTGACCAGACACACATGTGGAGTAAAGGGGTCACGCACGACTACTAGAGATGTTGAGGGAGAGGTGTGGATAGCAGCCCTGCCACAACCTACTAGCACTCCCACTATGGCTCGAACTGTAGGTTAATTATTATCTAGTTCGAGAGGACCCACGATGTCATGAGGGAAGATTGTGACAGTCCCTCACGATGATTCTAAGGGGCGGGCAATAAGGCGGGGGCCTTATTCCTTAGATGTCCTTAGTCTCCCACGAGTTCACCTGGCGGAGTGTTGACTCCAGGGGTTATTGATGTCTACCAAGTTAGTCAAGAGGTGAGTGGCACCCTTGGAGCACGTAGTGCATCCTGAAGGGTACATCGCGCAAGAGAACATATGAGGTGAGTGGCACCCTTGGAGCACCTAGTGCGTCCTAAAGGGCACGTAGCATTGTTGATGATAGAGGGATGAACCTAGATGGCCCTAAGATGAATAAGATGTTAAGTAATTTTTAAACCAATTTCCCTAATTAAATGTCGCCCAGTACGAAATTTAAGGTTTAAGTCTAAATTACGCTAGTGGTAAAATTTTGTCTTCTAAAAAAATATATATATAATAAAAATAAAAACAACTTAAATAATAATTATGATCTTATTTAAATCTTGTAACATGAAGGGAGTAAGAAATTTAATTTATTCATAAAAAATAAAATCTGTGGATATAAAATGTAAAGAGGGAATTAACTGTTTTATCTTGTGATAATTTAAAATATACTAATTTAATGATAAAAGGGGAAAAGGGGTTAAATTCCACACCTGCCTTTTTGAGTTCTAATTAAAAAAGGGGAAAGAGAGAAAATCTAAAAATTTAGGAAACTAGGAAAAGAGGTAAACATAAAAAGGGAAAAAGGGGAAACATAAGGGAAAAAGTGGAAAGACAAACTTAGAAAAAGTATCTACCATTAAGAGCTTTCTAATTTAAACTGAACAAGCAATTTAATAAAAAGGAAAGTTATTAAAACCTGTAAGAGAATTTGGGGACACCTAGGAGTGATTCTAGGAGTAACTCTAGGTGGGTGAGGGAAATAAAGATGATTAATTAATTAAAGAAGTTAATTTATGAGGAAGGAAGGGGATGGGTGACACTTGTACAGAGAGGAATTTTTAGGAAATAAATTATAAAAACTTAACTAAAAGAGAAATTTTGGAAAGTAAGGAACCAAAAAACTCTATATAATGAAGGGAGGTGATGGAGGTTGGATCATCTTCTATTTGCGTAACATTAGGGTGCAGAAATATCTACTTGACTGATTTACTTTTGGGAATTGGGATACCTAGCTCAGAGAGGAGTGGTAGCTCGGCCTTGCGAGGAAATCTAGGAGCTAGACAAAATCTTTGGTTAGTGTGCATGGACCCTTTGTGGCTCGGAGGGCTAAGGGGGAAGAAGAGTACCCCTAGCATTGGCTGGGAGGTACCGGTGAAGTCTCGATGGTCGGCAAGCGGGAGTTGCATGGAGCGCGTGGACGTCACTTAAAGCAGGCGAACAGGAAACAATATGCTTTCTTCATTTGAATAGTAGATTGTTGTAGGTTTTATGATTGGATCTGCATGTTGATTATGTAAATAGATTGGATATTTAGATTGATGGCTGAAATTTTTCTTAGCCTAGCTCGACGATTGTTGATTCTCATGGCCTTCATTTACCCGCAGGTCTTGACTACCTAGTTTCATGTGATTGTGACCTTCGTGGTTGTTAGCCTTCATCCCTAGCTTACCAGTCCTCGCCTGAACAGTCGGGGAGGAGCCTGATCTACGATCATCACCTTAGCGTTAAAATACCTATGGATCTCAACGCCCTGCTTTTTTGTGCGAGGATGGCAAGCGAAGAAAGTTCCCGTCAGCCGACTGCCCCTCATGATTGTCCCTGGTTGGTTGATTGTATTACATCCTCTTGCGATTAATTTCTTCATTGATGTGATTTTCTACTTCTTTTTCTTTTCACCTTGGAGTTATCGCCTACACTCTTCTTGGCTGAATGGTTATAGTTAAGGGTTAGGGTAGCCTGAAGCCCATCCAGGTATTCTAATTGTTGAGAGTTCGATTTCATTTTTGTCGATTGACCAGTAATGAGTCAAGCTTCATTTAGTTTCTTTTTATTGCCGATAAGAATCCTTGAATTAGCCTTTCGTGTGATCCTTTCTATTCAGATCCGTGCGTTCTTCGGTAGCTGTATGCACTGTATTGGGGTTATAGAAAGGGAAAAATGCCTTGGTTTCATGTCTATATTTATATATATATTTATTGGTATTTTGGAAATAAAAGGATCGATTCAGGTCTGCGTTTTTTTTTCAATGTATCCTGGAAATTGAAATAAAAAAAAAATGTTTGTCGATTTCCTGTCTGCAATCTTTGTTTGGTCTGTAATTTATTTTCTCCATGCTTTTGATTCATGAAAAACAATTTTCAATCAGGGTCTGTGTTTTTGGGGCTATGATTATTTTTATGCCCTCATTCAAAGGGGAGTACTTTATACCTATCTGCGATTGGGTTGAGATGAATGTATTAACCATTCCTTATTGTCATGGCCTTTTCTTTTACCAACAAATTCATTACCACCAGTTGACCATGAATATTTTTGTGTTACACGGATTTTTGACTGTTACTGCCTTAATGTCCACGATCTTCCATGGGGTATCATATTGGTTTGACTGCGATTCGGCGGAAGGGTCATGATTTTTTTTGAGCTTTAAAACGTTGCCCGAGCCAACTGCGTTGCCCATGATCTTTTTGGCTTTAAAAATTGTTTGAGTCTGTTGATTAAACGCACCTAAATGCCCACGATTTGCTATGAAATTGTGGCCTGTGATTGGGTGTAGTTCACGATTTTGCTTCACGATGAGGCAGAGAATAGATATAATTCTCTGTCCATTTTTTTTTATGCCTACATCCTTTTCTTAAACCCAACAGTATCCGGCGTGACTGGACAATCCATGTTTTCCTTTGAGGGATTTTTTTTTGTGTTTTCTTTGAACCACCATTTTTACCAGCGGCCTTCTTGAGGACATACCTGCGTGTTATTTACCTTGAGTGACTGCATGTAGGGATAAGTGTCTGCATGCATTCATTACTTCTGGAAGTGGTTTTATATCTAAAATGAAAGAAGAATCATGGTTAGATGAACTGGCGCATGCATGGAAGCCACTGGACATTGAACCTCTGTTTAAATGACTGGATTTATAAAATTTTGGCTGCCAATGCTAAATCGCATAATGCTACAGCAATAAAAACTGATTGTTTTTTATATTTGAGTTAATGCGTTGACACTGTTTCACTTTTGGGACAACAACTTAATTTTGTTTTTATGATAGCACTTGAATGGTCAACACCTTCTTAAATTGATGGCAACGACTTAGCTTTTCGACCCCCGAATTTCCTTAATAGACTGAATCACCTTGTGTTAATTGACCGAATTTTACTAATTGACAGTTGTAATAGCAGTAAATTATTAATGATAGATGAAATGACAGTAATTTATTAAATGGGAGTTGAAATGAAAGTTGAAAATTGCAGTAAATTGGTGAATGGGGGCAGTAATTTTTAAATGATAGTACTGATTGGGTAGTAAATCTAATGACAGTAAATTCATGTTGGGAGGGAAATTTATAATTCATACCACCATTGAAATTAATAGCCTGCAGATTTTTAGATTTATATTTATTGATGAACAACTGATGTAATGGTTATCGCCTATAGTGTGCTACCTGTGATATATTTCCTTGCACCCAAAAAGTAATTTGGTTTTCTTTTTATTAATTAATAATGTCCCATTTCTTTGTTTTAACTTAATTAATAATATCTTTTATTTTGACTTTTATTATTCTGTCATGTTATGTGGTGTATCGAAAATGTACCTGAACTATCATAGTGTAGATTTTTTTTTTATTATTCAGAGTGGATGAAGTGTATGAGTATTATAAAAAAAATATTTAGATATCTTTATATGGTTATGAATGGTTTAAGTTTTTTTTTAATGATAAATATATTTAGAGTAATGAAGTGTTTTTTTATTAATAATAATAATAATAACAATTATTATTACTATTATTATTTGTGGGATGAGGAATTTTTGGTAAAGATTTTTAAGATGTAAATAATCTATTTCTTTGGATATTGTTATATATATCTACATGATTATTAGATATCAATTTTAAAATAGAATACTTATACCAAACAATAATATTTTAAGGAAAATTGATTTAGATGAAACTCTGATGACACTTGTAATTTAAAATTGTGCAAATGAATTTGTTTTAAGGCTAATTTAGATTGCACCTTGATGATATTTTGCATTTAGGCATGCTAATATGGGCTCGTGATAAATGACTAAAACAAACGGTAACTATTGACTAGCTTGACTCGACGATTGATCGGGATATTGGCGAAGTCGTTTTTAGCTTGCGCCTTCCGTTGAGGGGGTTGTTGTTTATTATAATTAATGATTGTCCTTTGCTTATTGGCATGGTATTCTTGTGTCAGGTGGGATGTAGACACCTCCTTTTTCCTCAGAACAGTCACCATCCCTGAGACCTTAAATGGTCAAAATCGATGGGAACTTGGGCTTGAGCGTTGCTTATGTGTCCTAGAGGTCCTAACCATTGCAGGGTAGGATAGGCGGGTAGTCTTATTTTTATTCTTGTTAGTTGAATGGCGTACATTGCTTCCAGGTGATTGATGTGCTTCTATGTTTGGTCGTCATGTTGTTGTTGTGTGAGTTTCTTGTGCCTTGTTCGTAGTCATGTTGCAATGTCGAGTATAATGACATCATTACCTTCACACACACAAAAAATAAATAAAAATAAATCACACTTGTTATGTGAGGCTTGTTTTCATGATGAGACAAGAGGTTCGTTACCTATGGTATCAGAGTGGGGTTCAACCCATGACTTGGGATCTCTACGGATTTTGTTAGTATGATTTGATTATACTGTTGCTAATCAAGTTGATTTGTATTCATGCAGGTAATCATGCTTAGAGGATGTCGTGGAGGTAGACGACGGGGTTCTACGGGAGGAGGCGTGACACCTCTAGTAGCATCCGCACCTGAGGGGTCTAACACCCAGGGAGATGAGCAGCTTCTCGGATAGGAGCAGATATCAGTTGGTGATGTAGTCGAAATGATGAGATATTTTCAATGCGTGTCTGAGGCACTGATCAGCCATTTGGATAGAGATGAGGCCAGGGTGCCGGCACCTGCTGAGGTTCCACCACGCGCTCCAGCCGATACTGGTAGCATTCACCGTGAACTTGAGAAGGTCAAATTTCCCAAGTTCTTTGGTGCCTAGAATGGCGTAGCTACCGAGGCATGGTTGGAGAACATGGCAATGTGCTTTTCACTTCGATATTATACCTGCAACATGAAGGTCCGCATGGCGGTCTTTCAAATGAAGGGGATTACACTTCTATGGTGGAAGACGCTCCTACCGCAGTTGAACATGGTCGTAGAAGACATGTCATGGGAAATGTTCGAGGAACGGTTCCGAGAGAGGTACCTTTTAGAGGAATTCATTGAGATTCAGCTCAATGTGTTCAATGCCTTATAGAAGGGAGATCGTATGGTGCCCGAGTACAAGGCCCATTTTATGGAGCTGCTCCAGTATGCTCCGCACCTTAACACTGAGAAACTTAAGGTTAACAGATTTTTGTTCGGCCTTAACGACAGCATACCTCCAAAGGTCAGGATTCTAATGCCTCAAACCTTGCATGATGTCATCCAAAAGACCGTCATAGCAGAGGAGGAGCTTATTAACGGGGGTCAGACTAGGATTCTATTGAGACTAGGAGGGCAGGTGTCATCTAGAGCACAGCACCATTAGACAGCAGCGAGACATACATCGGGATATCGTGGCTTCGAGAGGGGACCCAATTTCACTACACCTCGGCGACCAACACCTCAACAACGGACACCTTATCGGGGACCACAGCATCAACAACAACATCAACCGCAACAGCAGTGGTTTAGGCCTGTTTAGCAGAACATACCAGGATTCCAGGCCGATGGGCCGTCATCTTCTACTTCGGGTACCAGGACTACTGGGCCAAAGAAGGGGTGTTGGATGTGTGGGGAGCCAAACTACTAGTGCGACTTCCCTGTGGAGAGGACCAGAGCGTCTGGATCAGCCAGACCCACTATCATGGGAGATATGGAAAGGCCCATCGGATTCATGCAGCAGTGAATAACCGCTAGGCAGAGCACCAATCGTTTTTTCTTGAGATGAAAGGTACCATTGTTGACTAGACCCTTAGTATTTTGATAGATCCCGGTGCTACCGAGAGTTTCGTTTCTGGTGCAGTGCTAAAAAGGATTAAGGTAAAGGCAGTCAAACAGGACGAGTTTAGCTTTGTAGAGATGGCTTTGGGAGACAAAAAAAAGGTTGGAGGAAGGGTTACGGGATGTATCCTTAACCTAGGAGAGTTTTTCATAAGGGCCAACCTGTACATCATGATCCTAGGATCGTATGATGTCGTGATTGGTATGGACTGGTTGGAATTGCATGAGGCGATACTCAACTGTAAGATGAAATGGTTGAGCTTGGTCAATGACGAGGGACAGAGATGGGTGATTGTAGGATAGAACTAGGGATTTTCCCTGAGTTTCATCTCTTCCTTACAACTTCGAAAGCGCATGCGCAAGGGGTGCAAGATTTATGCAATCCTTTCTTTAAACAAGAAGGGAGTAGCGGAAGTTCTAGAACACCTTCCAGTGGTGACATAGTTTGTGGATCTGTTTCCGGAGGAGTTACCTGGGATGTCGCTAGAGAGGGAATTGGATTTTACCATAGACCTAAAACCAGGGACTGAACCTATAGCAAGAATGCCTTATCATATGTTGACCCCAGAGTTACAGGAGTTGAAAATGAAACTGAAGGAGTTGCTGGACCTGGGACTGATACATCCTAGTTTGTCACTATGGAGTGCACCTATTATTTTCTTACGAAAGAAGGATGGGTCGTGGAGGCTTTTCATTGACTACCATCAACTGAACAAGGCCATGATCAAGAATCTGTATCCGTTGTCGAGAATTGATGATTTGTTCGATCAAATGAAGGGTGTGATGGTGTTCTCCAAGATCGATTTGCGATCAGGGTATCACCAGTTATCGATTAAGGAAGATGATGTTCCTAAGACTGCCTTTAAAAAAAGGTTTAGACATTATGAGTTTACTGTTTTACTATTTGGACTAAAAAACACCCCTGGGGTATTTATGAGTTTGATGAATGGGGTGTTTCGCGAGTACTTGGACAAGTTCATCCAAGTGTTCATTGATGATATTTTGATTTACTCTCAGATAACGAAGGAGCATGACGAGAACTTATGCTTGGTACTACACTGTTTGGGAGAGCACAAATTGTATGGGAAGTTGTCCAAATGCTCATTTTATCAATCGAAGATTCACTACTTAGGGCATGTCATCTTCGACGAAGGCATCGTCGTGGATTCGGAAAAGGTCGAGGCTATTATGGAATGGCCCGCTCCAACGAATTTCCTATAAGTGCATAGCTACATGGGCTTAGTAGAATACTATCGATGGTTCTTCGAGGGGTTTTTGAAGATAGAAAATCCGATCACGGAACTGCAGAAGAAAAAAAAGAATTTTGTTTGGACCGAGAAATGAGTGGAAGCATTTCAGAGGCTCAAGGATTTATTGACAACAACACCGATACTAAAGGTCCCTGACATGGACGTGGACTTCTTGGTATGAATTGACGCATCCAAGGAAGGATTAGGTGGAGTCTTGATGCAAGACAGACGAGTAATCGCTTACATCTCGAGGAAACTAAGAAGGCATGAGGAGAACTATGTGACGCACGATTTGGAGTTGTTAGCCATCATATATGCCTTGAAGGTTTGGAGACACTACCTTGTTAGACAAAAATTCAAACTAAAGACTGACGATTGTGGACTACAACACATCTTTACACAAAGCGACTAGAATGCTCAACAATGACGTTGGTCGAAATTGCTTAGCGAGTACAAATTTCAGATTACTTACATAAAAGGAATGGTGAACCGAGTGGCAGATGCATTGAGTCGAAGACCACGCATATTTTCAGTGATACCTCTTCAGACGAATCTACGTGAAAATATTCTAACCTTACAGCGTGGTGATGACTGGTACAAAGAGGTCGAGGGTTTTATCGGACAAAACACAATGATGGTACCACGATTTGAGGGATTTTCATTTGATAGTGATGGTTTATTGAGGTTTAAAAGTTGAATGTACGTACCTCCAAATGATGATTTAAGGATGTTTATCCTAAGCTAGGCTCATAGAGTAGTATACATGGCTCACCCGGGAGTCCTGAAGATGAGGGTAGACCTTAAACCCTTATTCGTATTGAAGGGAATGAAGGCAGACATAGTCAACTATGTGGCCAGATGTCTAGAATCTCAGCAAGTAAAGGCTGAACATAGACACCTAACATGATTACTACAACCACATGCCATTCCAAAATCGAAATGGGAAGTTATTTCGATGGATTTTATTGTTGGATTGCCATTGACAGCAAGGAGACATGACTTGATTTTTGTAGTAGTAGACACTCTGATGAAGAGTGCTCACTTCATTCCTATGTGTACAACATATCAGGCACCTGACATACATAGAGTTTTCATAGTGAGATTGCGAGGTTGCATGGCGTGCCTAAGAGGATTACATCTGATCGAGGATCTGGACTATTTTGGATGAGTTTCCAAGAGGCCTTGGGAACCCAACTTAACTTTAGTACTGCATATCACCTGGAGATTGATGGGCAGACTGAACGAACCAACCAAACCTTGGAGGACATGTTGTGCATGTACGTAATGGACCAACAAAAGCGTTGGGAAGAATTCTTGCCACTATTGGAGTTCGCTTACAACAAAAACTACCAAAGCACCATTAAGATGGCGCCTTTCGAGTTTCTTTACAGGCGACCATGTCGGACGCCCTTGAGGATAGGGTCCTGGTGGGACCAAAAGTGATCCAAGAAATGGAAGATCAAGTGAAAACAATAAGACAAAGGATTAAAGAAGCGTAGGATCGACAAAAGAGTTACGTCGATGCACACCGTGTCGACCGTAGTTACGAGGTCAATGATCAAGTCTTCTTGCGGGTTAAAATGCATAATAGTTCGATCAAGTTTGGGAAGGGAGATAAACTCTCTCCTAGGTTCATGGGACCTTTCAATATTGTGGAGAGAAAGGAGCCCATGGCCTATCGACTAGCCTTGCCTGATTCTTTGAGGCGTATGCAGGATGTTTTTCATGTATCTATTTTGAGACAATATATTAGTGATCCTACACATGTTATTGACATGATTTTCTTATAGGTATCAGACAAGGGAGTGCTCATCGCTGAGACAGTCCGCATCTTGGATCATCGCGTTCGATAGCTATGACGTCAAACGATAGATCAGGTCAAGGTCCAGTGGGACAATTATAGTCCTCACTCGGCGACCTGGGAGGACGCATATGATATGCGCCAGCAGTTTCCATTTTTGTTTGATAGATAGACATATGATACTGAGATACACTTTATTTCGGCCTACATACTGTGAAACTTCGGGATGAAGTTTAGACCAGGAGGGGGTGTATGTAACATCCCGCTCTGGCACACTGAGCGAACTTATTCTTTGGGGACACTTGCTCGCAAGTGATCTGGATTATTATGTTATTAAAACTTTTGATTTTGATTATGAGGCGTTATGGGTTGATGACATGTTGTTTTACTACATTGACATAGACAGGTTCTATTCACTATGTTTTACTGAGTGTGCAGGATTTTGTACCTCGAGGATGCAAAGGCATCAATGGAACCCCTTAGACTCTGGATCGAGTCAGGGAGTGTACCATTGGGGTTTGATTGTTTTACTGTAATATTAGTGCATCTGATTAGATGATATGATATGGATATGTTCTGACATGATTTGTTGATGATGCAGGCTGACGATAGCTTGTCGATCAGACTCACATGTGGAGTAAAGGGGTCACGAATGACTACCAGAGTTGTTGAGGGAGAGGTGTGGATAGCATCCCTGCCACAACCTACTAGCATTCCCACTGTGGCTCAAACCATAGGTTAACGATTAACTAGTTCAAGAGGACCCATGAAGCCGTGAGGGCAGACTGGGACAGTCGCTCACGATGATTCTAAGGGGCATGCAATAAGGCAGGGACCTTATTCCTTAGAGGCCCTTAGTCTCCCATGAGTTCACCTGGCAGAGTGTTGACTCTAGGGGTTATTGATGTCTACCAAGTCAGTCAAGAGGTGAGTGGAACCCTTAGAGCATGTAGTGCATCCTGAAGGGCACATTGCGCAAGGGAACAAATGAGGTGAGTGGCACCCTTGGAGTACCTAGTGCATCCTGAAGGGCATGTTGCGTTGTTTATGATAGAGGGATGAACCTAGATGGACCTAAGATGAATAACATATTAAGTAATTTTTAAAACAATTTCCCTAATTAAATTTCGCCCAGTACGAAATTTAAGGCCTAAGTCTAAATTATGCTAGTGGTAAAATTTTGTCTTCTAAAAAAAAATATATAATAATAATAAAAATAAAAACAACTTAAATAATCATTATGATCTTCATTAAATCTTCTAACATGAAGGGAGTAAGAAATTTAATTTATTCATAAAAAATAAAATATGTGGATATAAAATGTAAAGACGGAATTAATTGTTTTATCTTGTGATAATTTAAAATATACTAATTTAATGATAAAAGGGGAAAAGGGGTTAAATTCCACACCTGCCTTTCTAAGTTCTAATTAAAAAGGGGAAAGAGGGAAAATCTAAAAATTTAGGAAACTAGGAAAAGAGGTAAACATAAAACGAAAAAAAGGGGAAACATAAGGGAAAAAGAGGAAAGTCAAACTTAGAAAAGGTATCTACCATTAAGAGCTTTCTAATTTAAACTGAACAAGCAATTTAATAAAAAGGAAAGTTATTAAAACCTGTAAGAGAATTTGGGGACACCTAGGAGTGATTCTAGGAGTAA